>PVJX010029777.1:0-22624 GCA_004027295.1 Dolichotis patagonum | reverse complement strand
TACTTTTGTCTGTACCTTTTCCTGAAATTTCCTTTGCGTGGCCTGCAACATTCATTTAGTGTATCACTGTCTTTTCATTCTTTGCCTCCCAGTCAAAGCTGTGCACCCCTTCTCCTGGACTATTTGGTAACTGTGTGCATCACATTCCTTTAAGCTAACTTGTGTTTGGCTCTAGGGACCTTCACATCTTAGTAACCCCCATTACCTAGCACACAGACTGAAATACCGAAATGTAATAGGCATATTGTACATTTTTAAATGAATGATTGAATCCTTTTGACTGAATAAATGTAGACTAGATAGGGACATGATGGGCAGTTCTTTAACAAACCACACCAAACTTTGACTATACCAAACTCATTTCAGTTTTCCTTTACACAGTTTTATTTGCCTTCAAACTTTCAAAAATTAATGCTTTTTATATTTTTGTATATGGTTATATGTTCCACTTTAGGTGATAAACTTACAGAAAACAGAAATTCTATCTTCTGCTTTCAAAATAAAATAATTCTATCTTGATGGTGAGACATTACTAGGTAGAAGAAAGGAGCATTGTATTACTCAGTTTGGCACTGCCCATGTCACTTACCTTCTGGGTCACCGGACATACATTCTCATGCTGACTAGGCCGAAGTTGAACAAATACGTTACCCATGTTCTTGTATCTAGGAAAAACAACCCACATAGGTTATTCTAGAATGATGACAGCAGTGCACATGACAGTCTGTTTAGCAAATGTAAAGTTCCATGGTCACACACAACATGATTGAAGCCGTGTGGAATTGCAGAGGGCTGGTGAGTGGTGCCCATGGTAACAGCTGGCTGCTGGTGTGAAAGTAGCTCTGCACTACAGTCACATTGTGAAGAGTCCCATGTTTTGGTCATTATGTCATTGGTAGAGTGGAAAACAGAAAGAGCATCCTCTTGGCACGTGAAACCTCCCTCCTCCTATTTCATTTATCCTCCCTCCCCCGACATTCAAGTTCTGTGTGGACATCTTGACCTGCCTGTTCTGGATGGTATTACAAGGAAGTAGCCACTACGTTCTAACTCCAGCCCTATTGATTTCCATTCCTGTACACAACCTCTGGAAGTATGAAGAGTAATTAGCTTTCTGGACCCCACTAAGCTGCATCATATGATTTCACCGGAATGCAAAGGGAGGTCAGATGGAAGCGAATGTGTTCAAAATGAGTAAGGCTCAAAACAACAGAAGTTTTGAAAGACTGATTCACATCCCTCTTGTTACTCACTTTTTTAAAAACCGGTTTTACTTTTTTGAAAGAAAAAAAAAACCTACCCAAAGTATTCTAGGAATTCAACAGAAACATAATTTGCAGTAAATATCTAAAAAAGCTAAAAATACCCAAAGGAACTCCGATCAGTAGAAGGATAAGGAAAAAAGCCAGCAGGCATGTGGGACTTGAGCCTCTTGGGCTGCTCTGCAGTCATTTTCTTCTTACTCTTCCTGGTCACCAGTGTCATACATTAGTTTTCCCTCCTTAATATCACTTTTCAGTATTTGGAGCTATCTCACTGATTTGATTACTTGCTATTTCCCACTGGAGCTATGTTCCATGACAGCAGTGTGTCATCTTTCTCATACTTACTGAAAGGTTCTTGCCCCAATATAAATTACTGTACAATTACGGTGGTGGTCTAACATGGCAGAAGGCCAAAGTGGGAACGCTTACCACTTCCTGCTTCTTCTTCAGCCCTAATTGCAACTCCCCTTCCTATTTGTAGGCACAGAGAATTCCAATCAGTTCTTCACACGTCATCAGTATCCACCCCATGCGCCACTTCAATCAGAGTTCATATAACCCTCTGCCTCTCTGTATCCGGTTGAAGGAGACAGCCCCGCCACCATGGGTTGCTCCTTTCCATATCCTCAACTCAATAAACCTGTTCATTTTGTACTTTTGCTTCTTTATTGTGCCAGAATACTCTAACACTTACTCTTTTCTTGTTATTTTGAATTTCTAGAGAGTGCTTTGTACATAGTGGGTACTCAAGTGTGCTTGGTGTAGTAGCATACTAAACAAAAACGGGTTTATTTCCCTACACAAAAATGCTGTTTTTCTGAAACATATTGTATCATAGCGATAATATTAAAATGCCTTCACATGGGGCTGTGATTTGGAAGTGGTTTCAGTGCATTCCCACACCCCGAAGGTTGGCATAATTCAAGGCTTGGTTGACAGGATGGCAACAGTGGGGGGCACTGCTGAGCTTTTAATGGGTGGGCCTTGTGGGAGGTCCTTAGAGCGGAAGGGCATGAGGTGATTCCTGAGAGAGGGTTGTCATCAAAGGACACCCAGCTTGCTCTGCTTCTGTTTCAGATGCAATCTACTTGCTCCTATTTATACTTCTACCTTTGCTATCTGCCGTGAGGTGGTGTAGGTAAGAGGTGCCCCTCACCAAGTCTGTGCTCTGCTATCTAGACATTCAGCTTTCAAAACTGTGAGCTAAATAAACCCCTTCCTCTTCAAAAGTAGCCTGTATCTGGTACTTTGTTGTAGTAATGAAAAGCTGATCAGTACACACAGAACTCCAGGTTGGTTGTTTTTCTCCAGAAATAAAATGCCTTGGGACTACCTTGTCCTAGAGTCAAGAGAAGTGTTTTATCTGACTTTACTCATAAAGACTTTCCATGATGCTACATACTGTACTTTGAATCTGAACTGTAATGCTCATATGGTGAAGGACTGGTCCTCATGCAGCAATGTTTGGATCATGAAGTTTCTGACCTCATCAATGGATTAATCCACTGATAGGTTATAATGTGATCAGATATTTGAAAGTGATGGAAACTTTGAAGGTGGGATCAAGTTGAAGGAACTGGATCCTCAGGAGCATGCTCTTGGGGACTGCATATTCTCTCTCTCTCTCTCTGCCCCGCCCCATCTCTCCCTGCATCCTGGCTGCCATGAATTGAGCAGCTTTTATTTTCCACACCCTTCTGCTCTGAAGTATTTTCTCACCACACTCCCTAAAACAGTGGAATTAAGTGATCATGGACCAAAACCTTAGAACCTTTGTGTTCATCTCAGGTATTGTCATCACAGCAATGGAAAGCTGACTAACCCATTAGAGTTCTTGTTTTGCTTAAGGGTAGAATGTAGAGACATTGAGATGGGAAATAATGATAAAACATGTGTGAAGACTATTGAATTAAGAAATAGCTTTGCTTTGGTTTGGGTAGGTATCCCCAAAGGACTATGTGTTTAAAGCTTGGTTCCAAGGATGGTGCTACTGGGAGCTGGTGGACCCTTAGGAGAGGTCTCCAGGTTATGGAGGTGAACTTGCAAAGGGGGTTTAGAAAGACAAGTCTCTTCCTCTTTGATGCTGGGCTCATTAGGTGAGAGGTTTGCTCCAACACAGACTCCTGCCAAGCTGTGATGCCTTGCCAGAGTCCCGAGAGCATCAGGACTTCTCAGTCATGAACCTGAAGCTCCAAAACAATGAGCCCAAATCAACTTTCTCCTGTTATAAGCCAATGGCCTCAGCTATTTGTTCTAAGTGGACAGGTGACTAGTGCAAGCTCTTTGTTTGCATTTTCATTAGGGTGAATGACAACCTTCAGCAAGGTCATTTTCTATTGAAATACAGAGTATTGCACTTCTTTATACAGTTAAATGCTAATTTCACATCAATCTCCATTTTAAATTTGGAAATTTAAAGGGTAATGAAGCCATTAAAATAAAAATACCAATACATTAATAACTTGAGTAGTATATTTAAAAGTTCTTTTTAAAATCATACTTACTGAAAGCTGAAGTAGTCCTCTATTCCTTCATAATTGACATTTGAATAAAAAATCATTGACTGAAAAAGAAAATTAAAGTTCATGAAAAGCAGAAAAATTGGGCACAGGGGACCCAACTTTAGTAATATTTGGCTTTCCACATCCAAGTACATAAAACAACTTCATTAAGATATGTGACGATGTTGATTGTTGTAAATCAAATTTTCCTAGGGCACAATATAAACTTTCAAGACGTTTAAATCTTTAAGTAAAAAGAATTGTATTCTTAACATCATTTCATATTTGTTTTCTATTTCATAAAAATAATTATATCTACATAAATTTGTGAATTTTTTTGTATTTTCTCCTTTAATATCGTCTTTATCTTGTTATATTTCTCTCTTCTGCCTCATTTGACTTTGTAACTGCAATATTATTATTTTTATTTTTAGTTATCTCCTGGGTTTAGGAAATTTTAACTTTCTTCTGTTTTCCTTCCTTCTGAACTTTTAAAAATTTCTTGCTAGATTATGGTTATCACATTGTCTGTAAACTTGAGACTACATGGAATTACTTGTCTGAAATTTTCCACTGTGGCTTTGCGTAATTTTTAAAAATACTCATCTGTAGTTTGCATAAGTCCTTGCTATTTTCTTCCCACTGGGGACATGTTTCATTTCAGAATTCCAAAAGGTTGCTGTCTGCTCAGAATAAAAGCCATTTATATAGCATACCTGATAGTAGACACAGAAAATTATAAGCTCTATGTTTTAAAAGTATATAAATAAAATCTGTATGGCCCTATATTTCTGCTTGGTAGTTGTGTGTTTGTGTGTATTATATCCTTTAGAGAGGATCACTTAAACTTGGTTTAGCCAATCCATTTTTATTAGAATAGATTGTGTGCCTACAAAAATAGTGGTAAAAATGTATTTGTGAGATAAAGTGCTGAATGTGAAGTAGTATAACACAAACTATACAGTCTGTTTTGATAAAGTTGAAGGCTGTGGAGTTCATTAAGTTAAAAATAAACGTAGTTACAAATTTAGGGAAAAGATTTATGCCTGTATTTTATGTACATCATCCTTTTCTTTATGCATGATACAAATAGTTTTATGAGAATGCTGTTACTTATGATCAGCCTCTAAAAGTTTTACATTAACTTTTGTAAAAAAATAGTCATAGTCTCTAAGCTTTGATCATTGTTGCCACTTGAATGGCATTCAAACTTGGTTTGCAATTCAACCTACATACATTATTTTAGATTATAAACATTGAAAATAGCTACATTATGGAACTATTTAATGTGCTTTTTAAAATTTTTTATTTATTTTTGTTTTTTCAAGACAGGATCTCATTATATAACTCAGGCTGGCCTTGAATTTGCATCGATCCTTTTTCCTCAGCCTCTTGAGTGCTGGGATTACAGATGTGTGTTATGCCCAACTTTTATGTGCTTTAATAAAATAGTTTACCTAAAATTCTGTATCCAGAAAAATGTTTCTCTAACATGCAGATTAAAAAATGAAGGTGAAATAAAGATATTCAAGACAAACAAATATTGGGTATTTAATCATGTTTCACTAAAAGATATGATAAAGGATGTACCTAAAGCAGAAAAGTAAAGCAATACAGGATATGTGACTCAGATCTAAAAAATAAGATAAAAATAGAGTAGTGTAATGTTTGACACATTGTGTCAACTTGAGAAGTTTAGAAGTTTAACTATGGACTCAGCAGGGAGCCAAGGTCTATACTTGGTAAACATTCTCAGCCTTTGCAAGAGGAGAGCACAGAGGAGGTGTGAGTGCCACACCTGCCCTGTGTGGTGGTGGAGGAGCAGTGGCCTGCTTACAATTTAAGGAAAGAGAAGAGTCTTGGTTTCCCTAGCTTTTGCTTCTGCTGCTTTTGCTGTCTCTGCCACCTTGAACCGTGGCCCCTGTGCCATGCCACACTGCCTTGGAGCCAGTTGATTATGGACTGAAACCTCCACAGACTGTAAGATAAATAAACTATTCCTCCCTTAATTTTGGGTGTTGGGTATTTTGTCTCAGCAATGAGAGAAAACTAACCAAGACAGGTAGGTACACATTATTGTATAAAAATGTAATAATGTTACCTATAACATAAAAACATGATGAAATTAAAATCTATGACTACAATAACATATGAATGGAAAAGGTGTAAAATATTTAAATTTAGACTTGTGTAAGTTAAAAATTCATGTAAGAATAGCTAAAGAAATCTGACTGGAAATAGAACATACAACTGCTAAACCAATAGAAAAGAAAAGGAAAGTATAAAAAATAATGTGTAAAGATTAAAAAATTAAAAGGACAAATAAATAGAAGATAGCCCCCAAATAAACCATTACTTGCATTAAGTGCAAATAGATTATATGCTCTGATTAAAGGCAAAAAAAGAGGAACCAAAACACAAAAACAAAATTTTAAAATTCCAATGATTAGTGCACATCAAAAATATCTAAAACATAAGGCAAAGGAAAGGTTAAAATTAAAAGATGGTAATGCTGGAAAAAGAAAAAGGAAACTGATATAGTTATGTTAAATATGAAACAATCATGAAAGTTTGATTGCTTGCTTCTTGATTAATAAGAAGCCAAGGATCTCCCTTTTTATTTCTTAAATTCAACACTATCCTGAAGGTTCAAAGTGGTTTAAAACAAGGAAAATAAAAAGACAGACTGGAAAAGAATATACTACATACTGATGACATAAAAGTGGAGGAATTTACCATAAAACTGCTTGAAATAACAAATAAGTTTAGCAAAGATGCATGACATATCTTATATATAAAATATACACATCATACATATCATATAAACATCATGTACACCATATATATTTTATATCACGTATATGATATATCATGTATATCATATGTGTCATATACATCATATACATGTCACATATATTATATACATATTATGCATATCATATATATGACTTATATTATGTGTATCATGCAATCATGTGTATTATACAGTTCACATATTAATGATATATCACCTATGTAGTCTATATATTATATATATTGTATATAATACACATCTCATATTTCTATATCATATGTATGCCATATGTATCATATATTTGACACACATATATGTATCATATGCAAGTCATATATATCATACCTATCATATATGTCATATATATCACACATATATCGTACAGTGGTACCTCAGTTAACAAACTTAATTCTTTTTCTTTTTTTGGTACTGGGGTTTGATCTCACGACCTTGTGCTTGCCAGGCAGGCACCTATGCTGCTGAGCTAAACCCCCAGCCCAACAAATTTAATTCTTTGCATGATTATGATTGCCAACCAAATTGGATGAGAACAATCAAATTCAATGACTACTTTCAGTGTTTATCTAATGGGGAAATTTGATTTGGTCCTCATGCAATTTTGTTTGTAACTAGAATCAGGGAAATAATTAAATTTGTGAACCAAAGTATCACTGTATCACATCATATATCATGTATTATATATCACATATATCATATATAGAAATATATATATCAATCATATTTCCACATAATAGTGATGAATAATAGGAACACTTCCATTTATAATATCATCAAAAATTTGAGATGCTTGGGAGTGAAACTTACAAACGACATGCAAATTTGTACACTGAAAAGAAGAATAAATTTGGAAAATGGACACAACCAAATTTCAAAAATTATTATAAAGCTACAGTAGTCAAGACACTGTGGTATTGACATCATGATGAACATGTACATCAACTGAACTGAATAGAGTCCAACTCCCATCTAAAGGATGAAGTGTATTTTTATGAGAGTGCTAAGGCAATTTCTAGGGGAAAGGGGCAATCTTTACAACATATACTTCTGAGAGGGTTGGTTACATATACACAGAAAAATAAGAAAATTTTACTGATTTGGGTTTGATGTAAGAGAAAAAAGACAATAAACTGGATTTTGTAAAGAGCTTTTACTTTCAAAAGAAATGCATTATAAGAATGAAAATATATGCCACTGTGTTGGTAAACATATTTTCAAAACACATATCTAACAACCTATTTATATGTAGACTATATATTTTAAAAATTCTTGCTGCTTGTTAATAAGAAGACAATCCATTAAAGCTAAGCAAAAGATTTGAGCAGATACTTTACTAAATATTTAAAGCTAGCAAGCAAACACTTGAAAAAGTGGTCTATATCACTAGTCATCAGACAAGCATCAGGAAAATGCTCAATAAAACCACAACAAGAAGCTTCAGGATGAGAAACCAACATAGTAAAATCAGTAGCATGTCTATATACTAACAATGAACTATCTGAAAAAGAATTTTTAAAATCCTATTTCTGACAATATCAAACATACTTAGTTGTAAATTTCATTGAAGAGGTGAATGTTGTAGCTTGGCATAACTGATGCCATCTTGAGCCCTGCATTTAACTAATGCCCTGTATTTGACCCAGGAAAATGGAAAATTACTGAGGGTATAAGTCCCATGAGAAAAGCAGAATGAGCTGTACCTACAGGAGAAAAATTAACCTGCTCAACAAAAGAAGCAGGATACAGGTGTCAACCAAAAATTAATGTAAGATTCTATCTAAATTGTTTCCAACAAGATGTCTTTTATGATTCTGTCTTTTAAAAGCTCTGTAACTTTCCAGTTTGATGCCACTTGTTTAGACTCTGAAGGGGGGGGGTATCTATGTACAAGTGTTCCTGAGCTCAGCTAATTAAATTCCAAATTTATCAATTTAGCTGCTTGGATTCCTGTATTGTTGTTCATAAACCCACCTCATTTGGGGGCTTGCCCTGGATTATAGGATCCAAGCCTCTCTTTGAGGTGATTGTTCCTCAGGGGAACTGCCGAGAGACGTTCCTCACCCCTGAGGAACTTACTTGTTTCAAAGAGAAACCAAAACCCCTGGATGCTAACCATGTACTTTGCTCAGTTTGCTGCCTCCTCTGCACACCTGCTACTCTGCATTGGACTTGAAGGATGCCTTCTCCCTACCACTGGCTTTGGGGTTCAAAAATGCGCCAACTCTATTTGATGAGGCCCTGAGGAGGGACCTGCAAAATTTTGGGGCAGAACATCCCTCTGTCACAGTGCTTCAATATGTAGATGACTTACTACTGGCCACTACAGACTTGTCCTCTTGTTAGAAGCCATGGAGGCCCTATTGAGACACTTAGACAAACTGGGCTATTGAGTCTCTGCCAAAAAGGTACAGCTCTGCCTGCCCAAAGTCACTTATCTGGGATATATATTTTAAAAAAGGACTTTGTCAAATAAAAGGATTGAGGCTATCGTAAAATTCCCTTCCTCTAAGACTAAAGGTCAAGTTAAGAGAATTTCTAGGTGCCTTGGGCTACTGCCAGTTGTGGATCCTGGGTTTTGCTGAAATGGCTCAGCCACTCTACACCTCTGTTGGAGGAGATCTATCTGGACCTTTAACCTGGACTCAGTTAGAGAAACAAGCTTTCAATGATTTAAAACAGGCTCTCGTGAATGCTCCAGTCCTTGCTCTCCCTGACTTAGCCAAACCTTTTCAATTACATGTAGCTGAGAATCATGAGATAGCAAAAGGGGTCTTAACCCAGTACCTAGGACCCTGGAAGAGGCCTGTCGCCTATCTTCCCTGGTGGTTAGACCCCACGGCTGCAGGGTGGCCAAATTGCCTACAGACAACTGCAGCCAACCAAGGAAGCTCTAAGTTGACTTTTGGCCAGAGACTCCAGATAGTGGCCCCACATGTTGTGGAGACACTATCGTGGTCGCTTCCTGATAGATGGCTTTCCAACACTTGCATTGTCCAATACCAAGCCCTTCTACCAGCTACTGGTTGCACTGAGTTCCTGTCTACACCTGCCCTCAATCCAGTGACTCTCCTGCCTGATGATGACCCCTCAATGCCGATACATAATCGTATGGACATTATTGACTCGGTCTCAAGCCTGTGAGTTGACCTGACTGATGTCCTGCTTGCCCAACCTGAAGCCATCCTTTTCACAGATAACAGCAGTTACCTCCAAGGTACTCGGATAGCCCCTACTCAAACCCTAAAAGGGGGACAAAATAAATCTATAAATATACATACAGACAGTTGGTATGTTTCTGCTACCGTCCATATGCATGGGACCATTTATCAGAAAAGAGGACTATTAACCTCAGCAGAAACAAAAATCAAGACACCCCAATAGCTCATAAAAATTCCCTCCTTGAGGTGGCACTAAAACCAGTGGGGCCTATAGTGCTCCTCCCAGCTCTCTTGCTACCCATACTATCCAAGCCATCTTACCAGCCAAGAGCCTAGAAGCCCAGCTTTTTCTGGAAGGCTGGCAGATTGTTGGGCCCCCAGCTCATCCAGGAGACCCTTCGGGACACTCACTTGGGGGAACCAAATTGGCCAAGTTATCTTGCCTGCCTAAAGAGATCAGCCCAAAATGCCACAGTGTCTTCAAGTGAACCCTAAGTTGGCCACCACTGATATTTAAAAGAAACAATGAGGACTTAGCCCTAAAGACCACTGAGAGACAGACTTTACTGAAATGCCCCCCCCCCAAAAAGAGGACATAAATATCTCTTAGTTCTCATAGACATATTCACCTGGTGGACTAAAGGATTCATCACTTGGACTGAATCAGCTCTCACAGTAGCTAAGAAACTCCTCTATGAGATTGTGCCTCGATTTGGTTTGCCTACCTGCCTGGGGTCCAACAATGGCCAAGCTTTATAGCTCAGATTACTCAAACTTTAGCTGCAGCTTTAAAAATCAATTGGAAACTACATTGTTCCTACTGGCCTCAAAGTTCAGGCCAAATAGAGAAAATAAACAGAACCATAAAGGCAACTATTTCAAAATTGGCTCTTGAGACTGGAGAAAACTGGGTAAGTCTCCTTCATTTTTGCCCTTCTGTGTGTGCGATGTACCCCCTACCTCCAGGGCATTACTCCTTTTGAGGCCATGGATGGCTGATCACTCCCTTTGATTCCCCATGTCCAAGATGATAAGTTGACTGCTGTCACTAACAGGGAACTTGTTAAGTTCTTACAGGCTCTCCAGCCCTTCCTGCACTTGACCCACCGCTTGTCCTGGGGCCACTCCTTTCTTCCCCAAGTGTTCTGGAAAAGGAGGGAGGAAACATGTGGGGTTACCCAACCTCACAAGAAAAAAGAGGGCCCCAGATCTAGTTCCTGTCCTTTTGGGATTAGAAGTAGCTAGTTCCACAACACTAGGAACTATAGCCCTCATAATGGGAGGCCAAAATTACCAGATGCTAAGCAAAGAAATAGACCGTGATCTGGGCACACTTGAACAAAATGTTCATCGCCTGGAGGATCTCTAAACTCACTGACTGAGATGGTTCTTTAGAACCAATGAGGTCTAGATCCCCTTTCTTAAAACAGGGGCGTCTATGCCTAACCCTTGGTAAATCTTGTTGTTTTTAGTTATTAGGGACAGTCTTAGTCAGCTCAGAAAGTGCCTAGCTGATAAAAAAAAATGAGAGACAACATCAACAGAGTTAATATAAAAATTTGTTCTCTACCACCCCACGGCTGACCACCCTATTCTTGGCTCTGGCGGATCCCTGGTTTTTCTGGCCATTACTATTGGCCCCTACATGATAAACTGTTTAATGAATTATATCCAAAGCTGAGTCCAATCTATTAAATTAATGACTATACGTTCCCAATACGAGGATCTACAAAATATAACTAAAAATGATAACTTTTAAAAGGATGACCAAGAATCAAGGATTTGATTCATGTACTAAAACCGGTGGGGAATGTTGTAGCTTGGTATAACTGACACCATCTTGAGCCCTGCATTTAACTAGTGTCCTGTGTTTGACCCAGGAAAATGGAAAATTACTCAGGGTATAAGTCCCATGAGAAAAGCAGAATGAATTGTACCCACAGGAGAAAATTAACCTGCTCAACAAAAGAAGCAGGATACAGGTGTGAACCAAAAATTAATGTAAGATTCTACCTAAATTGTTTCCAACAGGATGTCTTCTGTGATTCTCCCTTTTAAAAGCTCTGTAACTTTCCAGTTTGGTGCCACTTGTTTGGACTCTAAAGTGGGGGACGTCTGTATGCGAGTGTTCCTGAGCTCAGCTAATTAAATTCCAAATTTATCAGTTTGGCTGCTTGGATTTCTATATTGTTGTTCATGAACCCACCTCAGTGAAAGGTCTACATGTATACTAATAGCAATAAAACACTGATGAAAGAAACTAAAGAAAATATAACTTGGAAAGATAGCCCATATTCATGTACTCAAAGAATTAATATTTTTGAAATGACTATACTACTCAAAGTGATCCATAGAGTCAATGTAATCTCTAAAACAAATTCCAATATTATTTTTCACTAAAACCACAACAGATACAGTAAAGGAAACCCTAAAATTTGTGTGAGACTGTAAACATCTCAAATAGCCAAAACAATTCTTGTTGGGGACCACAAATTCACAATGGCTAATTTTATATATTTCCCTATGGGATAAAAGGAATAATAGAGATTATTGGTATCACCCATATAAAGAGTTCCCACTGACTCTTCTAAGCATAAGATCATCTATGCCTTCTTAAGTCATCTCAGGATTATACTCAAGGACAAGATACTTCTAAACATAAGATAATCTACACCTTCTTAAATCACCACAGGATTATACTCTGGGTCTAGATACCTCTTAACATAAGATTATTTATGCCTTCTGGAGTCCAGTCTTGGATGAATTGTAATCCACTGTTAGCCCACCTGTCACTGTATACACTGAACAAATAGTGGCTGCTTTGGGAGTGGAGGAAGTCAGATCGAGAGACCTTGATCTCCCCGCCATTGTTGGAATATGATACTTGTCCTTGTTTTTTATTTTTCTTACAGCATTCTAGAGACAGAAAATCGGGACTCTTGGCTGGGTTCCCAATAAATTACTGAGCAAAAGAACAAAGCCAAAAGCATCACACACTCTGATTTCAAGTATATAATAGAGCGATTTCAATTAAGACAACATAGTTCTGGAATAAAAATAGATCTGCTTATTCATGAAACAGAACAGAAAGCCCATACATTTAAAATCAGTTGTCAAAGGTACTGTATTTATTACAGTACCTTTGTTTATTTTATATTTTATTTTATATTTTATTTATTGTATACACAATGGGGAAAGAACAGTCTCTTTAATAACTGATGTTGGGAAAACTGGATATCCATATACACAAATATGAAATTATGCTCCTATATAAAAATCAGCTCAAAATAAACTGAAACAATAAAATTACTGGAAGAAAACACTTTAGTCTGGGTTGTAATTTCTTTGATGAAATAAAACCATGAGCAATGAAAGCAAAAATAGAGAAATAGGACAGCATCAAACTAAAAACAAAACACTTCTGCAAAGCAAAGAAAACAAGAGTGAAGAGACAACCAACATATTAGGAGAAAATATTTGTAAAGCGTACATCTAATAAATGACTAATACCCAGAATATAAAACTAACTCAAACAATTGAAAAGCATGAAAATAAATAAGATGGCTCAAATCGCAGGTGATATAAAAGGCAGCCAGCAGGAAGTGCTTTGGGCCAGGAGGTGGGAAACAGCTGTTGCTGGATGACAGGGAGCATGTTCTACTAGAAGGGACTCTCATACATTAATGATGGGAGTTTCACATGGTGTAATCACTTTGGAAAAGTGTGTAGCAATGTCTTTTAGCCTTTTCCTGCTCTATGCTCCAGAAATTGCACTACTGTGTTAGTCAAGAAAAATGAAAATACATGTTCATGAAAAGGCTTGTGAAAGACCATTCACCATATCTCTTTTCATATTGACTCCAAAGACAAAGACCTGGATATCCAGTTGAATGATATATTTATAAAATGAAATATTACTCAATGGTTAAAGGAGAAGAATTGCTGATACAGCAACATGGATGAATCACAAAAATATGCTGAGTATGAAAAGTGTTTTATTGTATACTTCCATTTCCATGGAGTTCTAGAAAAGGCAGAACTAATTTGTGGTGGAAAAAATCAGAAGAGTTGTTTCTAAGAAACAGGGACAGAGATTAACTGGGAAGGGGTCTGAAAAAACTTTATGGGTTGTTGTGGTGCTCCTTCTTGATAGGCATTTGGGTTACAGATATTTGTCCAAACAGTGAACGAGAATTTTGTGCATATACATATATTTAATTTGAAAGCGAGGACTCACCAAATATTGAGTTGCAATTAGAACAACATCTTGATTTCAGAGATGTTAGATACAAAAAAAAAAGTCACGTGCCTTAGAATTGATAAAATACAGTGGCAGTAATGATAGAATAGTAGTGGATACGGATAGTGGTTACTGTAAGTCTTGGTTACTTTTCTCATTGCTGGGACAAAATACCCAACACCCAAAGTTAAAGGAGGAAAGGTTTATGTAGCTTACAGTTTGTAAAGGTTTCAGTCCATAATTGGCAGGCTCTGAGGCAGGGTGGCATGGCAGAGGAGCCCCACAGAGGAGAAAAAAACAGTTCACTGCAAGCAGAAGGCAGCAAAAGCAGTGAGCTATAAGCAACAAGTGACAACAGCAGCCATAATTCTGTTTCTTGTATTTTATCATCTTAATGCTAACATCATACCATGAATCAACCCCAACATTACATGCTTGATCTCAGTATCACACACCCTAGATCCAGCCATCTTCAAAAAACCCTGGCTATGAGTGCAGGAGGCTTTGTGGGGACTCTAGATACAAGTCTTAATACTACATGGGAGATATTTTTAGAAGTCATATAATATATGTAATACTTTTTTGTTTTGCATTTCTGAGGATCACATTCAGGGCCTCTTGCATGCTGAGCTAGCATTCTATCACTGAGCTACATACTTATCTCCTCATTTAATTCTTATAGGAACTTTATGAGGTAGATATTATTACTATCACTCCCAATATATAGAGGATAGAACTAAGGCACCAAGAGATTTAAAAACTTGTTTCATGTCATTGTATACTAAACAATAGACCCATTATTTTATTAAAATACAAACTTTCATGTTATGTTATCACTGGTCATTTATATATTTTGATGGTAAGTACTATTTTTAAGGGTGAAATTGCTATCTATCTATATATATGTATATATATATTTAGTTAGTTAAACATGAGTTAGTTAAGCACATTCCTTGTGTCTTGGCACAACATCCAGTATCATTTTATATACGTTATTTTACTTTTCTCCACATTTTTCCTTCCACAGGAGACATCCATGTCATATTTAATACATTCGTTTGACATATCTTGGGTATCTTTGTATCCTTATAATGTACAATGCATTTAGGGGGTTAGTATTTTTTTATTTTTGGAGAGGGTCTTACTATGCTGCCAAGGCTGACCTCAAACTCTTGGGCTCAAGTGACCCACATTCTTCAGCCTCTTGAATAGCTGAGGGTACAGGTGTGTGTCACTGCACCTAGCTTTGGGCTTGTGACTTGTGCATACCGTTTTGTATTTGTAGTATTTATACATGTAATAAAATAGCAGTGCTAACATGAGAATCTTTGTGCTCCCCAAAATCTGTATGTTGCAACCTAATCACAAATATAATGGTATTAGGAGGGAGGACATTTGGGAGATGATTAAGTCATGAAGGCAGAGCTCATGAATATGATTAGTGCTCTTATAAAAGAGACCCCTGTGGTCTGCCTTGCCCCTTGCATCTTGTGTAAATGCAGTAAAAAGATGTTGCCTATGAGAAAGCGCTTCCTCATCGGACATAGATGTCACCTGCTGGCACGCTGATCTTGGACTTGTCAGCCTCCAGAACTGTAAGAAATAGATGTCTGTTGTTATAAGCCAAGCAATTTAAGCTATTTTTGTTACAGTAGCCTGGGATGGATTCATGACCTCTTGGCTGTCCACTGGATTGGGCTGAGACATCAAGCACATTCTAGAGGTGTCGGGGGGGGGTGTCATAGGTGTGTGAATTTGGGGACTACATGTGGTCTCTGTTATCTTCCTCAGAAATGAATGGCTTATCATATTTTAATTTATTTAGAAACTCACACATTCCTCAATATTTTCCAAGTTAAACTTACAATGATTATCTATATATTAAAATATAAATATTGAACATTATACTTTTACATTCATTACAATCAAATGAAGAAATGTAAAACATTAACTCACCAGCGTGTTAGTGCAGTATCCTAAGGCAATTTCATAGTGAGAGGATTCTTTATATTCTAATATTTGTGGGCCATAGACTTTGACAATAATATCTAGACCAGTATTTTCTGGATAGATTATTTCAGCCCAAGCTCTCAGGTTCTCTCCTTTGTCCAGAAAGTAAAAAGAATCTGAAATATTATCATGAAACATCATGTATGGGCACTTTTCTTTCATTCTGAAAGCTACACTTTGCAATTCTAGAAATAAGGGATATTCCTGTGGTTGTATTGTCCCATTGTCAAAAACATATACAAGATAAACTTGAGCAGATGCACTAACACAAAACGATGATTTTATTGTGTCACTTGTCCATAAATGTAGCTTTAGTGCATCTTCAGTATTACTCTTGGAATAAAACATTATATTATTTTCCATTTTTGTCACAATATTCCCATGAGAATCTGGAACAAACGAAAAAAGTTGTGTTATTCTAAGTGTTAATACAACACAGATTTATTTAAGGGCACTTTTAATCAAACTACTTTTCATGGCTCTTCATATATACACTGTATTGGGAAATCTTCATATTGTATTAGAAAACATTTTGTTGCTTTCCAAATATATTTTCTTATATTCACTGTATCACTTTCATATGTCACATGATTTATATAGAAAAAAGAGTTGGAATTAGTGTACTAAGTAATAAAATGTATGAAGCTAAAAGTAATATTATTATTAGGAAAAGTATTAGTTGTAGACTGGTATGTGTTGCCCTCAAACTCTTATGTTGAAGCCCTAATTCGCATTGAGGTAGTGCCTTTAAGACGGTAATTAAGGATAAATGAGGTTATAATCATGGGGTGCTAATCGGATAGAATTTATGTTTTTATAAGGAGAGGAAGAGACACTTGGGAGTGTTCTCTCTCTCTCTCTCTCTCTCTTTCTCTCTCTCTCTTCCCCTTGTCCCCCAGAGAAGAAGGTTCATGTGCGGAGGTGACTGTCTGCACACTAGGAATACATGTCTCACCAGAATCCTATCTCAGACTGATGGAGATGGGAGAAATAAATTTCTGTTGTTTAAACCATCCAGCTTATAGTATTTCGTCAAATGCCCTAGAAGCTAACATAACTGGGATAAAGAAATAGGACAGAGGGCAGATGGGAGTGGTATAAAGCACAGCTCACTTCTGTAGGTTTGGTTATAGTAGGTAATAGTCAATATTCTGCCCTTAATAGAGGGGTCTGCCTAAGACAGAAAGTGTCATACACAATAAGTCTCTTCTTTTGATTCCTGGTGAGGCAGGGTCAGTGCCCACTCCAGCCTGAAACAGCCTTAAGAAGATGGGCCTTTGGCCCCTCTGTATCCCTTAACAATAAGGAATCAAAGTGTTGGGGGAGAAATGAGATCGCATAAAAGAAATACACAAGGCAAGTAAGAGACAAGGAAAATCATAATTTTGGTTGCAAAAAGACTGCAGCTTCAGGATACAAAGTTACACAAGCTGTCCAAATATGAACTGTACTCCCTAGAGTCATTTAGACTTCTTTTCTTTCAGACCTATCATACCCCAAATGCCTTAGACATACTGTATGTTTATAAAGTAGATTAGTTGATAAGAACACAAACCTGACCTTAAGAAAAGCAAACTCAAAAGTTTCAAAGAATGTTTTTAGGTTAAACATCTTAAATCACTCATCTTTAAAACAAACAAACAAACAAACAAACAAAAAACAATAGGTTGGCCCTTGCCTTTCTCCTGGAAAGGATGACCTTTTCACCTGTTAAATGATCCATTTATTATCTTTCCACCTATGTTAAACTGAGTTCAAATTTTTTACAGATTTATAAATCTCATTGCTAAAAATAATAAATATTCCCAGTTCCAGGCTATAATAAGCCTCTCTCTTGAGGTTCTGCCCTCTACTTACTTTGAGTCTATACTTTAAATTCTACCTAATAAATCTCTTTGTGCCTCCTAAATAAAGTAAAGTGAGTCTCTTAAACTCTTTGGTTCTATTTCCCTGCCTATGAAATGAACATTGGCACTGGCTGACTTTTAGGAGATGACATTCTTGTGTATACACTCTCGGGGTAATACCTTCTTGAATTTTCAAAAGACAGCACTTAGATGATTGGCTGAGAGTATTACAGACAGCTAAGCAGAAAATTATAGACAGTCACACAGGGCTAGGCCCTCAAAGAAGTCAGTGCAGAAGATAAGAACACATTAAAACTGTGGCTGGAGGTGCATTTGTTGAAGACAAAAATCTCAAGATAAAGATGCAGTGACTACACTTATATATCTTCTGGAGGGATAAACAATATACTATAATTGATATTCTAAATAAGTATTGGTTACCTGGTTGGGTAACCAGGACCTCCTGACCCATAGCTTCCAAAAAAGGCCCTTTTTCCTTTCCACTATGTAACTTTTCTCATTGGCTCATTATTACTTAAGCAACTATACTTGTAATCTTACTGATTGATCGTAGTTTTGTCCCATATTGTACCTACCTCATGATTTTGAACCCACCTCATTCAAAACCTCTGTAAAACCTCATCTATAAAGTGGAGTCCATGGCAAATCATTTTCTGAGCCTGCTCCTGTCACTCTCAGAAGCTGTCACTCTCTCAAAATTTCCTACTCTAACTTCTATTGTTCCTCAGAATTCATTCTTTGATTATAGGGAACATAAACTTGGCATATTGGACATCTATCAGGTTGGGAGTTATAATGTTTTCCTTTATTATTTGGAGGTTTTTATATCAAAAGGAGGAAAGTATATTCATAGTCAGGGGTGTTTTGTGCTTATATATCTGACATTTGGTATAAAATTCTTTTTTTTTTTTGTACCAGGAATCAAACTTGCACTTGTCAGGCAGATGCTTTGCCACTAAACCATATCCCTGGCAGTATCTGACATTTGGAACCAGGGTAAATCATTAATATTTTCGTGAATTACCACAAACCATCCTAATCAAATTTATCTAATCAGAAGCATATGCAGTAGATCACAAGGTGGAAGAGGAGAAACATGTGGGTGGGTGACACGACATATGTCTACATTGAATGAAAAAGTAATTGCAAGGTACATGCGCTGAGTCTTAAAGTTAGCCCAGTTAATATATACTATTTTTAAATTTTTCATTTTGATACATAATATTTGAAACTTCAAAAAATAAAAGAACACACTGTTTTAGAATTAGATAAAATACAGGATGGAAACCACACCCCTCTCCACAGTGAGGCAGCAGTGCGGGAGCTGGGAGAGAAAAACAACCCCCACCTCATTCCCATAAGCAACAGGCTGATTTGGAGGAACTCAGACTGAGATGATAGCAACTGAAGTAAAGAAACATCCTAAAGCTTGTATTGTCTGATTGACTTTGCAAGGCTAAAGCCTGTCGTCTGAGCAACTTTTCAGAGGATAACAATATGCAATATAGTAACTATGGTAGATTCAATATTCAATATTGGGTTCTCACTGTTTTGCTTTGTTTCATTTTATTGCTTTATTTTATTCCTTTTAGAATAAAAAAAACAGAATTATGTAAAATATCCATATTGCTTCATAATACAATCTTTCTCTTTTTAGGTGCCGGAATAAAATTCAGGACCTTATGTGTGGTAAGTATGCCTCCACTGATGTAGAAGAAATATAACTCCTGACCTGTTAGAAGTCAAATGTGAATGTCAAGAATGAAGCGAATCAAAATAAAAAGTTAGGAGAGTTTTATTGGAAATAATAAGAATAGCTCCTGAATTTCCAGGAGGAGTCCTGAATGGGGTGGCCACTGAGGCCCTTTGTCAGGGTAATTTATATACCAAAAGTACAATGCGGGTACAACATGACTACAATCAATGCATTACAAGTATGGCTACTTAGCTAATACTGATCCAGTAGGGATATGAGGCACATAGCAAGCGTATAAGGAAAGAGAAAAGGCATTTTTGGGAAGGGAAGGGAGCATGGGTCTGAATGTTTTGGTCACCCACCTATGCATCTGATGCCTATCTGTGTCTAACTGGACCGGGTGGTGCTAATTACAGTTTAATCTCAAGTTGCCGTTTATCTCTAGCAAAGCATGCAGAACCAGCCACTGCATCTCCGTCTTGCACCTCCAGCTTGATGTCTTTTTGTGCTGAATTCCTTGAGAGCCCAGTCCCTCCTGGCTGTGTATTAATTTCTCTCTAACTGAGCTGCCTATAATATTATCACTGAGTTACACTTCCAGCCTCTAGTTCCTACCTATTCTGTACTCAAGTTTGTCTCTTGCCACTTTTTGCTTAATACTCTGTTATCTACTCATAGTGAACCGATTTCAGTTCCACAAGCTTGCCTTGTTCTTTGTTTTCTAAACTGACCAGCCTTTGCATGTGCTATAGTCTCAACTTGGAGTGCTACCTCAATCCCTTATCTAGTTAGGGACCTCATTTTTGCATGTATGCACTTCCCTAGGTATTAGTTTAATCCTGATTTCTTCTGAACCTAATTTTTTGAGTCCATAAATCTGGATTAGATTCTCCTCTTATAGAGTTATGGCAAAACTTTTAGTGCTTTCAATGATACAAACAACTGCATCTACAGGATGTGTGCCATAGATTCTCCACTACTGTCACCTATAAGCTGCCATAGCACCTTCTCTTTCAGTAGTTGCACTGCTGATGAAAAATATTAAGTGACCAAAAATTAAAATTTAGATTGATTTAGAAGATAATTACAATAAAACATGGTATATGTAAAATTTTATGGGATGCAGCTTTTACAGGGAAAAACTATATCCTTATTCTTGTTTATAGCTTTAAATGAAGGCAGAAGAGACTGAAAATGAATAACTTAATCATTGCATTTAAGAAGGAGGCCACAAACCACCAAAATTATAAAATGAAAGCAGCAGCACAGACTCACCAGTGAAAGAAGTTGAAATTAGGGAGTTAAAGAAAAAAGATTTGATAAATAAAATCAAGAATTCTTTCCCAAAGGAAAATAAAACAAATTTTTAAAAGAATCCTAAAGTAAACAGTCTCTTTCAAGTCAAATAAACAAGGGGTTGGGGCACAAGCAACATTGTAGATGGGAAAGAAAATGTAATCACAGATACATAGGGTGACCATAGGTAACAATGTGCTGTACAATTCAAAAAATTAGAAGAAAGGATTTCGAAGGTTTTCACTGTAAGGAAATCATAAATGCTTGTGGAGCTGAATATGTATCACCTGATTTAAACATTATGCAATGCGTAGGTGTATCAAAACATCACATAGTACCCCATTACTACATTTTAATGTTTTAGTGTGCTAGTTAAAATATACTAAAGATGAAAAGATTGACTTGAGAAGACATGAAAGATTTGAATAGCCTGATTAGAGAAGAAAAATAATAAAAAAGTAAAACTTTTTTTTGTTGGGAAGATGAAGCACTGCAAAAATGCTGTGAATATTCATTTGTTACAGATATTTATTGAGTGCCTGGTATGCCTACACATGGTCATAAGCACACAGGAAGAATATATTAGTGAAGAAATAAAGAAAGAGCCTTTGGCTTTTTGAAATAAAAGTGTGGAGTTTCCAAAGATGGTGGACCGGCAGGTAGCAGGAGAGGGACCCTCTCTGAGAGAGACAGCTCAAATGCCAGAATAGAACACCCTGGAGAGACCCAAACAGAGAGAGATGGACTCTCTCAACCCAGGAAGAAACTAAAGTTAAAAAACCCGCTCAAATATGAGGTCCCGGGGCTACCATTAGAGAAGCTAAGATCAGCGAGCACGGCGCCCTCCTCGAGCCGCCTGAATTCCTGCTTGAGAGCAACCTGACGACTGAACTGCACTGATGCGACTGGCTTGAGTGGCCAGTGTGCGGAGCTGAACCGCCCTGTGCACGGCTCACCTGGACCTGGCCCTGCACGTGACCCACCCAGAGGCATCGTGAATTCCCACCACGGCTGCGCAGAAGTCAGAGGTCTGGGAGCCCAGCAGTTCTCAGGGACCAGCATCAACACGTGGTGAGTGATGGGAATAAGACCCTCCCATTGGAAAGGGGAAACTGACTGGATAACATGTTGGATTTGGGCAGGACAGCCCTAACGCCATAAGGAAGTGGCTTCAGTTGGTTACTCCCCTCGCCAAGTGGATTGGTAGAATCTGCTTGGACTGGGCCATGCCCTTGGCCGGGACCCAGTGGGTCGCTACAAATTAATTCCCTGAGCTCAGCGCACACTGACGCAGTGAAGGCCTGCAAAGGTTGACTGGCCTGGAGGGGAGGAGCCAGCGCACACTGCCCTTGCTTGAACTTCAATCTCTGATAGCAGATGGCAGAGGGCAGAAGCTCCTAGCCTGCATGCTCTAGAGGAACTTTAACCAACAAGAAAAGGGGCTGGGAATTGCACTATACACTTGTATGGAAGGAACCAAAAACATGATGAGATGGAGAAATAAGAAAAAACCCCCAGCCCCCAACCCTGAGAACATTGATCCAGGAGAGGTAAATACAAAAGAGATTGAGGGCAGCAAACATGTAACATCAAACACAGCGTGAGTGGACTTAAAGAGATATCTTCAGGACCTTGTAAGCAGGACCAAAACTGAAATATTAATTCAAATTAAACAACAGATAAGTAGATTAATAAAAGGAAGGCTGGGCACCTCTCAAGAAGACACAGACAGAAGAATGGAGGAACACAAAAGGAGAGAAATGTTTAATGAAGAATTC
>PVJX010029776.1:0-22494 GCA_004027295.1 Dolichotis patagonum | reverse complement strand
CTAGTCGCATTGGGAACCATGACAGTTCGGTTTGGCTTTGTGTTTAATTCAGGGTAGTGTTGTGCAGTATGTAGTTCAGTATCTTTCTCTTCAACACATTACTAACTCCATTGCAGGAGAACTAAAAGGGAAGGGATTGGAGGGCAGAAAACCAATTACAGAGTCACTGCATTACCTACAGAAAGAGATAGAAAGATTTGAACTATGGAAGGAAATTGGAGAAAAGTGATGTAGAGTGGGGGGACCACTATAACATGAGCATAGCAAACTTGGGGTGAGACACTGGAAAGCATCTACAGTCTTGTCTCCTGACTGACTCATGATGGAGAGCAATGTCACGAATAGCCGTCTGGTTTTAGATGTTTCAATTCACTCCCCGCTGTGTCAGTCAGCTTTCCATAACCGTAATAAGATAACTGAGATAAACCACTTATTTTTGAAAAGTTTATTTTGGCTCACAGTTTTGGAGGCTCCAGTTCATGAGTGATGGGCTCTATTGTTTGGGCCCTTTAATAAGGCAGCACATTAAAGATGGAGAACGTGGCAGAACAAAACTGCTCACCCTGTGGCTGAGAAATAGAGTGAGGAACAGGCTGGGGTCTCACTGTACTGTTCAAGGAGGGCTCACCCCAAGTGACTGAAAAACCTTCCAACAGCCACCCGCTCTGGAAGGCCCCAGCACTTCTCAGTGATGCTACTTGGGGACCAAGTCATTAATACTTTGATGTTTAGGGTGTTGTTCCCAACATTTTAGGTACCTGGGACCAATTTTGTGAAAGTTTTTCCATGGATTGTACAGGGGAGTAGTTTCAGGATGGTCCAAGCACTTTACATTCATTGTCTTCTTTATTTCTATTGTTACACTGTATACTTTATTTCTATTATTACCTTATCAGGTTCCCAGAAGGTACGCATCCTCACTTGACAGGAAGCCGAGTCCACAGTGACCGGGGCAGCTGTAAACATAAATGGTGCTGCTCCCCTTCCTACTCACCTCCTGCTGGAGGCTTGGCTCCTAAGGTGGGGATCCCTGCCTTAGGGGACACATATGCCAACCACAGAACCTGCAAAGTAGATGGGAGAATAATGCTGCCATTTCATACCTTACCATGTTAAGACAAAGGAAGCAAGGAACTGGAGTCACTGTCATGGTTAGTGGGACCCCCGTGATGGGAAAACTGTTCTGTGACACCATAAACTTGCAACAAAATGAGTCAACTCATACTTCCCAAGTCCAGTGAATGGTGACTCAAGTCCCTGGGGTCTGTTAAGATGGGAGATTCTTGCCAAGCTCTCCCTAGTACCTCTTCTCGGTGACCGGCATTTCTTGAGCTCGGATCTCTGCGGCGTACTCATCAATTCGTGAGATGATCCTCTAGCTGCCCAGTTCCTTCAACGGAAACAAGTCAGCAACATCTACATTAGGCAGTAACAATCCTCTGCTCCGTGGCAGAAAAGATTAAGTGGAAAGAGTGCGAAGTGGATTTTTCCCAGCAGGGGGCACCTAAGGCACATGTTTGAGACTCAGCAATGCTTCCCTTTTCAAATTCAGTCTCACTGTTACCAAAGAAGACCCTGAAGGTTTCTTTATTGGACACAAGTCTACTGTGACAGAACAAGGACAGAGGGCCTGAAATCGCAGGCATCATGTTGGATGCAAATAAGGCAGGAAAAGTAACATCCCAGTGCTGACGTGTGCTTGCTGGCCCAGGCATGACCTCCATCTATACAGGGCTTTCAGAAGGATGGCCTCTTATCTGTCTGCAAGCCAAAAGCCTATCTGGAGGCAAGAGACAGAGAAGCGAACCTCCAGAAATCCATTGCCACTTCCAACTCAGAGCACATATTTTTCAGCACATGGTAGTTGTCTTCTTTTGATTTTTAGGGCTCCATGTCCAAATTCTGGAGGCTTTTGTCATTCATGCTACCTGGCTTAGGGGGGGTTTTAGAAAAGAGGAAAGAACATGTAGGTGCAAAAATATCAGAAATTGTGGGCTGCCTTCCTTTCATCTAACAATTACAGGTGAAATTGATGGAGCATTTAATACTGTATTACAAAGCATTTTACAACAACAACCTGATTTAATCATTGCAGTAAGCCAGTGGAATGGAGATGATCTTTGCACAAAATGGGGAAACTAAGGCTCAGGGTGGTTAACTTACACCTTTCATACTATAAATCAGCAGTGGAGTGAGCACTCCTACTCAGATGATGAAGTTTGGTTTCCCCTGCTGGATAGAGGCTCTGGGCTGTGGGCTGTGCTCAGGGCTGGACGAAAAGAGGTTTCTGAGTCACAGTCCCTGACTTTAAAGGAATCTGGAAGTGGACAGACACAAATTAAACACAATGTGCAAACCTGATACACAATACTCTAAAAGAGTCCAGAAGACAACCCACTCAACAGCTTGTGAAGTCATTGGGGAAGATTTAGACAACTGAAGAGCTTAAGGAGAGACTGTACCCATATACAAAGGCATAAAAGTGCAGGGTCAGAAAGGGGGTGAGCACAGGGCATGTGGGAAAGAGAAGGCAGAGATGAACTTGAAACTATTATTCAGGCTGAAACCAGGTCTAGCATGGTGCAGGAACTAGGCTTTGAATGATGGGGTAGAAGGAGGAGACTGAGACCAATGTGTCAAGGAAGCTTGGGAAAGGAGAGGTGCTTTTCTGAGTGACAGTGGCACGCATCCCCACTGGCCATATCATTGTGGATGATTTTCTGCCTTCCTGCAGTGTGCTGGAGAAAGCTGTTGGTACTGCAGTCTGGGAAAGGAAAAGAAAGGATGGTTCCTTGTTTGACATGCATCAGGAAGAAATCAGAAAACTGGGAACTATTTGAAAGCCTACCTGGAAAACCCAGCTGCTCTGTTGAGACTCAGACAACAGACAAGGCTGCTCACAGTACAGACAGTGGGCATGACTTCGTCCATTCTTGACTGGAGGTGGCAGGAATTGCGGGGAGTGAGGTGCTACTATTGCAATTTTTAGGGTTTCCTTTGGGGTCAACAAGATCATCCTAAAAGCCTGGGGTTGGCATTCTCCAGTCACATTGAGCATTGCTGCCCTGCAGGACCCTCATCTATAGGTGACCTTCCTTCTTCCCTTTCAGTGAGTACCATCTGGGCTGGTGTCACACTTAACATTCAAAAATATCACAAAAATATCAACATTCTGTCTTTTCTGTAATCTTCTTTCCCTGTTTTCCAGGTAATAAATTCTTACTCTCCAGATAGGCTTCCTAGTCATGATGCTGATGGCAGTGCGCCCTCTGCAGGCTGACCTGGTTCCTCATGTCCTTTCCCTTCCGCTCCCATGCTCCCTCCACCGGAGTAAAGCCGACTTATCTGGCTCCCTGTCCCATGGGCTGTCACTTCAGAAATTAGCAGCATCTACTCTCCATGGGCGCCACAGCTCTGCCTTGCTTAAGAAGACAGATCTGGCAGGACCACAAATCTAAACATTTCTCTGTCCAGTTTTTTCTGACCATGACCCAATTATCTCTGACCTCTTGAATATGTTAAATGCTCTTTATTATTGTGGATATAATTGCATACCCATGACCTGAAAAAAACCAGGCATAAAGTGAAAGAATTCTCCTTTCCCTGCCCTCCAAAGATAACCATGATTGCTAGTTGCTGGATTTGTTTTTCACATGGCTACCATCACAGCATAAAACAAATGTCATGATTCTAGCATTAATTCATTTAATTTTAACAGAAAATAATATCTATTCCAAATCATAGATGAGGAATATATTGGGTTTCACAGTCTCATACTTCCTGTATCCTGCCTCTTAATTTTTATTAGTGATATTACTTTTTCTGTAAACTTTGTGATATTAAATAGCACATAAAATTATTTTAGATCTGAATTATACTTAGAGTTTTAAGATTGATAAGTAGCTTTAATTCTGGATCAGTATCCATTAGCATCATCTATGAAAGGTGAGGAATTTCATATGAGCTTTTGTTTGTTTTTGCAATACCAAGGGTTGAACCAAAGGCATTCACACTGGACTCCATCCACAGCCCTTTTTATCTCTTGTTTGAATAAGATAGGGTCTAAGTTGCTCAGTTGCCCAGGCTAGACTCAAATTTTCCATCCTCCTGCCTCAACTTCCCAGAGAGCTAGGTTTACAAGCATGTTCCACTACTGGAATTTGATGTGTTGATCCTTTCCTATGTCCCTCAAAATTTCAATTTGTTGTGTTATTTTCTCAATGTCAAGTAACAATAAGTGCACTCCATGTGAAAATATACCTTCCATTTAAATTTAATATTAATAAGACTCAAGAAAATGTCCCCAAACATGTTGGTATAACCTTTCCTTTTCTTTAATATTTCCAACTCTCTTAAACAACAGCAAATTGAACTGCTTGATATATCTTCTAACACCACAGAAAATTGAAATTAGGATAAACACTTGCCATGGGTTAGGAAAGGAGGAGATGCTTCCACTTCATCATCCTCAGGTGGTTGTCAGTAAACATCTCCCTCTGCTCTACCTTATCCCTGCACAGTCACAGCTTGCTCATCTGGGAAGCCCCGTGGAAGGCTGATGAGGTAGACCCAGACCCACACAGTGCCCATCCTGGGAGCAGGGACCAATGGGAGTGTGGAGAGGCTCTGTGCAAATCTCACAGTGAGTGTCCTAAACATGGAGTTCATGCAGGTGTGTGGCACAGACCTATAATCCCAGTACTCTTTGAGGCTGAGGTCAGAGACTCACAAATCTGTGCCCACCCTGAGCAAAATAGTAACTTAGCAAAATCCCAACTCAGAATTAAAAAAAATTGGCTAGAGATATAGCTCAGTGTGAAAACCCTGGATTTGATTCCAGTACTGAAAAAAAGAAATGCAGAACTAATAGGTGACTTTACCACCAGGCTATGTATGGAGGGGAAAAATGAATATTTTAGATCTCTGACTCATCAGCAGAACTCTTTTGGAAAGTCTAGAATAATGAAAGATCTTCTCTACTAATCAGTAAGTGGTTTACTTTTCACAGAAAGAAATCCTGAAACTTGACATTATCTGTTCCCTGTAGTTATAGAGACATGGCGAAGTAAGCTAAAGCAAGATTCCACCTTAGCATTAAAACTGCTAAATAGTATATGTTTAAACAATCAATATGCAGCTCAACACACAAGAAAGAAAAATCCATAGAGGCCCGAAATAATGGCGGGCTTGAGAGCCAGAAGAAGTCCTCACATTCCCTTTCTCAAAGCCCTGGGAGAAAAGGATGTGAGGACTATACACAAGAGAAGCTGTGGTGGTGGGAGGCTTCAGTAACACAGACACAGAACAGAGGAGAGGGGATTCCCTGTCCTGAGAACCCTACCCTAAGAAAAGATCCTCAGGTAAGAGGAAAACCTCTACCTCAGCTGCAGAGGACAGGAAACCTAGTAAACAGTGACGATAAAATCTCTACCCAGAGAGTTGGTATGGAAATTTACCTCTACTTGGAGGCTGGGGTGGGATAAGACTCCCACAACAAAGGTAAAAACCTCAATGCTGTGAGGGGTCTGTTATCCAAACATACATGATGCACATGATGGGAAGGACATCAATGCAGAAACTAGAACAACTCAGGGCCATGTGTGAGACGGCGACAAGGAGAAGAGCTCAGTTTCCTAGAACCACAGATGGGCTCTTATACTGTAGTATTGGAGGTGGTGGCAGGGAGGGAGGTATGGAAGTTGCTCTGAACTAGCCAGAAATCACAGCACGATTTCCATAGCTTCAGACGCAAAAGAGCCCACTGAGTGAAAGGACTGAGTATTGGCTGGAGCTTCCTTGGAGGGGCACAAGCTGTGTTCCATCGGCCAATTGTCATGGTTCCATTCTAAAAGTTCCCCAAAATCTCATGTGTTTGCAAGGTGAGTGGCTCATGCAGTGCGTGCATCCATTAATGATGCCAATGTGCTGTTAGGAGGTGGGGGCTGACTGAGGGTGGGCTCTGGGGTCACAAGCTGGAAAACTCTGTTCTTGCCCACACTCTTCCCTTCTCTATGCTTCCTGACTGCCATAGGGTGAGTGCCCTTTCCTCCACCATGCCTTTCTGCCTGCCATCTGTTTCTGTCTTGGAGCCGGCCATTCATGGACTGAAACTGTGAGCCAAAATAAATCTCTCCTCCTTTAAGATGTAAGTGTTAGGTCTTTTGTACCAGTGATGGGAAAGAGACTAAGATGTCAGTTCATCATTGAGACCAACTTAGCCTCTCCATCTGCTCGGTTCCTAGATGTCTAGTGTATGTCTTCCATGTTACAAATTCTGATTCTTTGCTAAAAGAAGTAAGGAGGAAAGACCTCATGACACATAATTTGATTGGGTCTTTGTTAGTCAACTCTCCATCACTGTGACAAAATGCCTGAAATAATGCAAAAGAAGAAAGGTTCTTGGTTTCAGAGGTTTCAGTCCATAACCATTGGCCCACTGTTGTTTTGGGGCCATGGCAGAAATAGTAAGCCAAAGAGTACTGTCTGTTTCATGGAGCTGGGAAGCAAAGAGCAAGAAGTGAAAGCTCCAGGGTCTCAATATCCCCTTCAATGACCTAGGTACCACCTTTAAAAGATCCATGACTTCCCAAGAGTGTCACAGGCTGATAACGAAACTTCCAACCTATGGCTTTTGTGGATCAAATCAAAACTGCGGCACACCCCCAATGGAAAGCACTTTTGCTGTCTTGGTTTGAATCAGTGCTGCTTTCTCTTCTCTTTAAATTATCTTTAAAATGAAAGCATTCTCTAAATCAGTACAAACTTTAGTATGCAGGGGAATCATCTAAAGCCTTGTGAAAACAGTGGTTGTTCTAGTCGTGCCTAGAGTTTCTAAATCAGCAGGTCTGGGCTGTATCTTGAGTAGGAATTTTAAAACCTCCCAGATGTTGGAATTGCTGGGCTAATACTTCTGCTTGAGAACCACTGGGTGAAAGCACTCTTTCTCAAACATTAGTGAGCATAAACAGCTCTGGGGATCTTGTTACGGAACAGGTTCTGATTCAGTAGGTCTGAGACATGACCTATAGGGATGGATGGAATGGATGGATAAAATTTTAACAAGTTCTGGACTAATGCCAGAGGGGTGAAACAGGGGCCACATTTTGAAGGGCAAGGTTCAAAGGTTATTTTCTTATTAGATTTCTTATTAGAGCTTCTTGTCATGTATATATGTGATAGATTTGCAAGAGATGTAGTAGCCATTATGACTTTTTTATGGCCTTTTTTCTTCCAGAGAAGTTGTCCACATTCACTTTCATCATGAGTAATAATTGCAAGCCATCAGCAAAGCCCTTCACATTCATCCAGGAAGCCAGGGTTTTGTGGAATGACCCAATCATGATATTGCCCTCTGGGTTAGATATGGCAGGAAAAATGGAGAATTGAGATCTGGGTTAGAAGGGACAGTCAGGGGTGAGAGCCATAAAAGTCTGAGGCATACCTTAGCATGAGATCAAGGCAGAATGTCCTGTACTATCACTAGTTTGCTTAGAAAAAAAAAAAAGAAAACTGTGCTAAAATTGGCCTTTCTCCTCCTGGGAAACTTAGATTCTTTCCCAACAGCCACTGTCCTAGGAAGATTGGAGGAGGGGAAGTAGAAAATCCTTCCAGGCACCATAACCTTCTATGATGGATAGCTTGTCCCGTAGGGCTTCACATAAAGCCAGCATTCCCATCTTGGCTTAGGCCCAGGCTGTCTGGGAGCCTGGACCAAGTGTCAATGGGGCGGCACCGGGAACCAGGCTTTTGGTTGGGTTCCCAGAAGAGCTCTGCATTTCTAATTATAACACCCGATTTCTCTCAGGTTGCACAATTCATTCCTTTCATCAACAGGTATTTATTTATTGGGTATGTCTGATGCCTATAGTCTCACATCATATCCCTGAGGAAGGAGCAAGAAACCCCAAAACTCCATTCATTGATCATTTGACTACAAGACACAAATTGCTGCTCCAGCATCCTGATCTCTTCCAGTACTCTTTCCTCAGGACATCTTCCTAGGTATAAAGACTTGAGGGATGTGACTTTCCTAGGTCACAGAGGAGCATATGAGTCATAGGATACAAATACTGAGCCACAGAGACAAGGCTACAACTCAAGGCTCATCCAATCAAAGTACTAGTAGGACTCCTCCAGCCTTCCATCCTGCTAGTCCTAGACCCCAACAAGAGCAATCAGAGGTCTGAAATGGAATAATGTAAGAACCTTGCCAGTGAAGGCCAGGGGACTTCAACAGCACCCAGGAATGCTGAGTGCAGGGTACTTATTGATTCATGCCCGGGGTTATTAGAAGTGACACAGCCTGGCAGAGAATTAGTGAGATGGTGTTGGGTTTGTATCCAGCCCTATGGCCGCCGCTGTCCTGCCTATAGTCCAAACAAACAATACGAAATTACCCCAAATAGCAGGACCTATTTTCTCTTGGTAGAAACTTAATCTTGAGTATGGTATCCAGCATGGAGGCAGAGACCCACCTGGGCAAAAGACAGATTGTTGGGAGAGTCCGCAGTGTAGACTTGATAGTTACATACCAGGAAAATAGTTCTCCTGTTGCCTGAGATTGTCCTAGAGGTGTTGGACTCACCATCCCCATGAGCATTCAGAAACTCACTCTCTCAACTGAGCTTGAGCCCCGTTGATTCTGATATAGGCCCAAATGGAGCCCTACTTTTCCTAGGGGGTTCTTCTACCCAGGCAGATCAGTGGACAACGAGGCAGTGATAAATGGTGCAGAAGGAGCTGTTCAGTGCCAGCATTTTTTCTTATCTAAGCCCTTCCCCTAGTCCCATTTGTTAAACTTTTAGTCTATTATGGAATTTTTTCAGATACCCAGAAAATGAGCTATACACCTACTGCCCAAAGGTAGCCAATCTTCTTGTACCTTGACATATTTTTTCTGGATATTTTCAGAAACAACATTACCAATCTCTTCTCATGCAAGACTTTTGCTTTTCTGAAAATGTGGATGCTTGTTTAAAAAGCTGACATGAGCCGGGTGTGGTGGTGCATGCCTGTAACTACAGCTCTCTGAGAGGCTGAGGTAGGTACAAGCTCGGCCTGTGCAACTTAGCGACTTGGAGAGACCCTGTCTTTACAGAAAAAATAAGAAGTACTGGAGGTTACCTTATATGAAGATATTGTGTTCAGTCCCCAGCACCATAAAACAAAACAAGTTTGAATGGGCGGCAACTTGGTACACCTTATATTTTGAATTCAACATCAGAACTTTACAGCACATCAGCTTTGATCCATTTTATGCTACTTATAATTGCTGTTGAGAGATTGCCAAGTTTCATGATTCAAAGTGCCAGAGGAGGCTTGGATTAAAGATTTGCTGTACGACCTTGACTCTTTCTCCAAGGGTTTGGGTCAAGTCCTCAGATCAGGCACTTGTGGACGTCCAGGTTCCTGGCTTGGCTGGTGATGGCCCACAGCCACTGTTGCTGTTGCCATAGGTACACACTGTTCTCCTGGTAGTGCATGGCAGGAGAGCAGCTCACCTTGCAGCCATCCTAAGGGACTGGATCTATTGACAGGGCAATTAGAAAGTCCTGGGCCTGAGCCCCCACTGCAAGCTTTCCTCACACCCACCTTGAGATGCAACGCCACCCAGAGCCCCAGGAGACAGAGGCTGCTGGGATGTGGTCTTGCCTCATGTTACTGCGGAGTTTTCATTCTACCTTAATACATTTGCCTGTAGAGTAAGGATCAGACCCAGTGGGCCTCTGTTTACCCTGGCAACACATCAAGGCAGACACAGACTGATCAAAATAAAACTCTAAGCTTGTAAACTCCCCATGACCACAACATGTTAGGGTGGAAGAATCCGCACACCTGATTTAACTGATGGGTTTCCCATCTCTGTATAACATGCCCCCTGCAGAGTTGTGACTGCCCCACACCCCCACCTCAGAACCTCATGCCTTCTCTACAATTCTCCCTCTAGTGCTTTCTGTATGTGATGCATAGAGCTTGGCATGCACAGGAGTGGAGGCTGTGGGGACTCCAAATGCGAGTCTCTCCCTGCCCCTTCTCACGATCTCTGTGCCCTGTAGCCATACTTCTCTGATGACAGGCAGAATATGATGAGTAGGGATAAAAGAGACACTTTAGGGCCCAGCGTAGAGGCTTCCTATTGGTAGCAAAGATTATAAACACTTAGCAGCCAAACTCCCCCATTAAAGGCACCCTCTCTGCCCTTACCAAGCAGTCATAGGACAACACGGTAACACCGACCAAAACCACACAAAGTTAACACAGACCTTCGATGTAAGGCCCATTCATTCCTCCCACTGAGCCTTGACCCATCAGCTCTAAAAGTGAACCTGTGTAGATGCCCTTCTCTTCGGCCAGAGGAAATGGTCTTATCCAATTGCCACTCTAAACATGTAATTTTAGATACAACACAGTTGCTCTGGAAGATCTACTAGGCACTAGATGATCTGGAAAAAGATACTCTTTAGATAATCACGTTTGCTGTCTAAACCCTTTTCCTACATCCTCAAACTCATGTAAACCCCATCTCCCACCTTGATTGTACAATTCCTGGTGTCTCTTTTGCCAGTGCACCCTGACCTAGTGAAACATCTGCCTTTACTCTGATTCTCACCTTGGTAAATTCTTTTACCACCTGGATCACTGTCCAGGAGAGCCAGAGTCCTGTGTGAGGATATTTTGCTCACTGTCAGAAGGAGCAGAACCTTAGCTGCTGTCTCAACAGAGACTGTAGAGCTATCCAGGGCTTGGGACAGCATGTGAGGAGGTGAAGGAGTGACATCGTGAGCTGGTGCTTGGCATGTGACAAGTTCATGAGCAAGACTCATTCTTGGGCTGTGGAGACGCATCTTCTCTTTTCCCAAGGAGAACCTCATCAAACTGGAAGATGTGGCAGATACATTTCTAAGAAATCACAGTACTCATGTTAGTATTATATAGTTTTCCTTGCACTTTCAACAATGTGAACTCACTAAGCTCACAAAGGACACTGGGATTGAAGTTGCACTGTTGCCACCAGTTTTAATAGAAACTGATGCACAGACATGTAGCCTGCCGCTGGCTTTCTAACCAGCTAGGGCTACCATTCCGGCCTGCACATGACAAAACCAGCAGGATCTCCACTGTGCTTTCCTGTCCTTCTTACCCGCCCTCCATGACACACAAATACAGACAGATCCACTTGTCTCTAACTTTGTTTTCTTTTTATGGGGTATTGAGCTCAAGATCTCATGCTCGACAGGCAGGCGCCTATACTGCTGAGCTAAATCCCCAGCCCAATTGTCTCTAGTTTCTAAACAGCCTTTATAGCTACTCCGCAAGGGTTGGGGAAGAAAGCACCTTCCAGAGAGATCATCTCCATGCTCTGAGAAACAGCTCCACGCTTAGTTATATTTTCACACTAAACAGCATAACACAACTCTTCAGACTCACAAGAATAAACACTGCAAGACTGATTGGAGAGAGAGCTGACTCCATGGATATTAGGAGCAAGAAAAGTCTACATTGCCTTCTTGTGTAGAACACCCTGGGGGACATCACTAGGGTGACCCAAATGGAAACTGTCACAGCCCTCCTTCACCATCTTTAGACCCTTTGCCTGCTATGTGTCCCAACTACTGACACTGGCAAAGTCTTGGCAATCCCTGTATCCCTGTCTGAGTGATGTATACTTTGGACATTTTTTGGCTAAATTAAACCCTTTGTTTGGTTGCTTCCTTAAAATCTCCCTCTAAAAAAGAAAATAACTGCATTTGTAATGTTAAATTTGCTGCCTTCTTGACCTCAGACAAAGGAAACATGATAGCATTTGCATTTAGACTGCTTTGATGTCTTAAAACTGACTCCCTAGCCCTCAAGCATTTCGCAGATTGTAAAATAAATGCACAAGAGGAATCACCATCATCCTGTCTATCTTCTCTGTTTCACATCATCTGCTGCTGCCTGCTCTGTTTTGCAGCACAATACGCCATTAACTAGGAAACATCTCGTCACTGGGTCGTTTGTGGTTCCATCTGTCCTTCCCCTTACCTTATCCCTTCACGTTTTTAAGGGATCTCGCACAAGAGTGCACAAGAAGGAGGAGGAGAAGGCCAGTGTAGGCCATGAGGAAGTGCTCCAGTTTGAGGTAAGGCTGAACACAAGTGGAGCATGGTGACACACAGATGTCATCCTAGCAGAGCTTGAGGCAGGAGGGCAGAAAGTTTGAACCCAGCCTGGGAAATTTAGCAAGATCCTGTCTCCAAGCTAAAATATATATATAAAATAAAATGGAAGGGGAATATAGTTCAATGCAAAGGCATTGGATTCAAATGCTAGTACTAGGGTCAGGGAACATAGACCGCAGATGGGACCCGGCCCCCTTGTTCCAAGTGTGGCTTAAAGTCAACAAGCATGGTGTGATGTTCAAACATTAAATGGTGAGGACAGGGGACTGGAAAGGAAGAAGAGAGTATGATAACTCTTTCATATAAACAGAGAAGGGTCCTCTGATGGCTTCACATTTTTCATCTCCAAAATAAGTTTCTTGGAAGTATATTCTACACCTGTGCAGGGAGGCAATGCTTTCTGAATGGAGAAGAAGGAGTAGTCATTATGCATTTTTGCACTGCAGAGGCTGGTAATTTAGGACTCTGCTGTCAGAGGTGCCCAAACTAGAAACAAACTAGAAACCTGAACTGCAATTGCAAGGATGGTTTCCTAGGAATCCTAAAACCAAATACTTCAGGCAACTCCCTCCTGGGCTTCCCCCAGGAAGTCCCTTAAGGAAACACTGCCATCTGGTGGCCACACTGCAGCTGGCCCCCTTGCTAAAAATTGAGGAGCACCTTGAGAGGTTGAGAGTCTGGCCTTGAGGTGTCCCAAGACTTACCAGACCCACCGCAGCCTGCTGCATCCTCTTCAGAGGACAGAAACCCGAGCTGCTGCCTGCGGTTCTGTCTTTGAAGTCACAGGATTCAAGTATGCAGGTCTCTCTCTCTTGCACCAGCCTTTGCCCAGTGCCATAATAGATCCCACCTCCACGCCTTTGCCAAGGCTGTGTCTTGAATCTGGGACATTGTCTCTTTCTCTAGTCTGCTGCCTTTGCACTTCCCACCCATGCTCAGTCACATCAAAGCTCAATAAATATGTTTTGAAAGAAAACCTGTTACTGACCTGAGTATTGAATAGGACAACATGAAAGCACTGTGTAAGCCAGGAAACGACACACAAGTTCCAGCATTTCCCACAGTTTGTAGAGAGAAGGACTAAGACCCTCAGGAGTAGGACCCTCTACTCTACTCCTACTAACTTCCTAACCTCTCTAACAAGGATCTGAGGATGCAGGGACACCCCCTCACTACCATCCCCGCTTTGGATGATTATCCAAGCTAGGTATGGGCACTTCTGACAGAGTCCCAAATTAACAGCCTCTCCAATGCAAAAATGCGTAGTGGCTGCTCCCTCTTCTCCGTTTGGAAAGTAGGTCGCTGCTGCCAGAACCTCTCAAGGCCCTAACTCTGATGCCTCCTCAGGCTAGCCACAGCATGGCCCTGTCCAGCCTGCTCTCTCTGCTCCAGTGAGCACCCCAGGGCCTCTCAGGGCAGGCTGCCTCACAAGGCTGCGGCTGAGTCGGTAGCAGGCAGAGGTGGCAGATTGGACAGAACAGAGATGGCTGGTTGTGGGTCCAGAGAAAAGGGGTAAAAGATTCACTTCTGGGAGCTAACCCTTCTGCCAGATACCGCCCAGAGTTTATCTCTCTGGTGTTCAGTTTCTTTAAGTATAAAGTGAGCAACTTGAGTTGGAGAATTTCTAAGCCCTTTCCCAGTGCTGTAATATTCAATGATTAAACACAGTGTGTTACATTTCTGTAGCTGTGAAGTAAATACCTGACATAGATCAACATCGAAAAGCAAGGTCTGTTTTGGTCATAGTCTTAGAGGGTTCAATCCATGGCACCATTGTTCATAGGTCTGTGGTGAGGCAGAAGTAGCACAGTGGAGGTTTCAGCAGACTGAAGCTGCTTGTGGTTGCCAGGAAGCAAAAAGGAAAGGAAAAGGCCAAAGAGGAGGGGATGAAGGACAGGATGTATTCTTTGAAGGCACCCTCAGGGACCCACTTCTTCTGACTGGGCCCCTCCTCCTGACAGCCTTTTCAGCTGTGGACTCACTGACAGATTCATCCACATCACCTCTCAGAACCCCACTTCTGAACACTGCTGCATTGAAGAGCAAGCCTGTAATACATGAGTCTTCAGGAACCATGTCATGCTTAAAGTATTACACATGGGCAAGCTGACCTACTTGCTCCATGATAATCCTCAGTTTCCAGTGGGCAGAGGGGCTGTCTTGCATAAAAGCAAATGTACAGCTCTGTTTCTCCAAAACCTGCTGTGTGAGGTACTACAATTACTGCCTTGCACTCTAATTCCATCCTTCTAACAAGAATGCTGGCCTGAATTGTCATCCTCACTTTACAATGAGATGAACAGAGCCACTGTTAATTGAAGTGACTGACTTCCTGAGAAGGAGAAAGGATTACTTTTAAGATGAGTCTTTCTGACTCTGAAGCCTGTGCTGATACCAGGCTGACCGGTGGCCTAAGAGTGCCCCAAAGAAAAGGCACAACACCCTGAAGACCTAGTGCCTCACACTAAATGGCTACACAATCACATCTCAAGCTCATCCCACCTCATCCTCACCTTGCAGTCATCTCATTCACTTGTGCAACTGCCACATTTAACAACCACAATGTACCCTGAGAAAGTAGAATGAAGTCCTGTTCACAGAGAAGGGTAGTGGGGTACAGTCATTTAGCTGCTAAACAAAAGGACTAGGACTGGAACCCTGGTCACCTGACTTCAAATCAAGATTTGTGCTGCTCAGCCCAATTGGTAAAGAACCAATATGAAGCAGCCTTTGCTCACTTGCTCTCCAATTACTCAGTCCACAGCCAGAGTACCCAAGGCACAAGCAGCCCACATGATGGCCACTTCTCCCACTTCGGCCCAGCCTTCTCCTTGTGCTAAACTGGGGGAAGTCAAATTCCTTCCCACACTCATGAGCTCCTGTTCAGCCAACCTCAGCTTATCCTGAGACTCAGGTTCTGGGAAATGGTCTCTGCTCAAGAAGCTTGGAACTTCGTGGCCAGCGGGCCCCTGGGAACTTGGAGGAGACAGAGTTGCCTGCTTTAGGGAGCTGGGTTGGAATGACATTCAGACAAAGGAATAATATCAAAAATATATAAAGACATCAAAAAAATTAGACTCCCTCCCCACAGAATAAAATTCACCACAGAATAAAAAACCCAACAAAAGTAGAATACTAAAGCAAATAAATACTTCTTAGAAGAAATACGAATGGAAAGTAAAGACATGAAAATATGTTCAACATCTTTGTTTATTAGAGAAATGCAAATTAAAACAACATTGAGATTCCATCTCACTGCAGAAGAATGGCCATAATCAAGAAATCAGATAACGACCAATGCTAGTGAGGCTGTGGGGATAAAGAAACATTTCTGCACTGTTGTTGGGGATGTAAACTGGCATAAACAGCGTGGAAATCAGTATGGAGAGTCCTCAGAAAACAAAAGTGGAAATTCCATTTGACCTAGATATTCCCCTTCTAGATATTTTCCTGAAGGAGTTAAAAACATCATTACAGTGATACATATATAGCCATGGTGGCCGCAGCACAATACATAGTAGCTAAGTCTTTGAAGTGGCCTAAATAACTATTAACAGATGAATGGAGAAAGAAAATGTGGTATATACATACAATGGAGTACTACTTTGCCATAAAGAAGGATAACTGTGAGTCATTTGTAGGAAAGAGCATGTACCTGGTGACCATAATTAGTGAAATAAAACAGATACATGAGCTTAAATATCTCATAGTTTCTCATATATGAGAAATCTAAAATAAGAGGTGAATTAAAGAAGTCTTGGTGGCCCCCCTCTTGCTTGACCCTTTCTTTGGGGTTGCATGGTAGAGCTTTTGGTCCAACAGATGCAGACCCTGTTATCTCCCCACATTCTTTGAATTCTGAACACCTGCTATCGAGTTCCACTGTGACTTGTTTCTCAAAGCTCCAGTGAGTCAAATGAAGACCCACACATGTATAAGACTCAGTTGTCTTTATCTTCAGTCAGAAACTTGGCAGAGGGCAAACAACTGTGGAGTGGCCAGGAGAAAAAATAGAACCTTGAGTTTTATGTAAATCACCAGCAATTTTCCCTATATTAAAAATCTCTACAAAATGCTTCACTTACCACCATTGCTCTGACTGCTATCGCCGCAGCCACTGTCTACAGAAACCAGCAACTTTACAAAGCATTTTGCTTATGTTACGTCATTTGTTCTTCCCATAATCTCATCAGCTAGGTACAGTATTTATTAACTGTCAGTTTACAGATAAGAAAACAAAAGCTTACAGAGGTTTACAGCTTCCCTGGTTTCACCCAGCCCTTATATGACAGGGCTGGGTTCATAGCCAGATTCATGTGATGCCAGAGATTGAACTCAGCTGAATCTCTTGGGAATGTTTTCCAAGACTGTAATGTCAATCTGATTATGCCTAAATTTAATAATATTGTCAACAATGATTTATGATCCACTTATATGTGAAAGACATTTTACTAAGTAACATGAAGCAAACAAAAATGCTTAATCCATCAGGCTGAGACTAAGAAGCTTAGGGACTGATTTAGGACACATGATATGCACATGCATGCCCGTAATAGGGCATGAAGTTAAAACGTCATGGTGGCACAAATGAAGGAGGCGCCCCAACCAGTGAGGGAAACTGAACGTGGTATAAATAAAGAACAATCAGAATGGGGAAAGGTTACCTTAGCTGGTGGAAGAGCTAAAGAATGCCTGCCCCCTCTGGAGCATCTCTTTGAATTCAGTCTTCATGACAAACAGGTAACAGTGGTAACCCTTGAGCTTCCCCCATAGAAGCATTGGGTAAGCATTGACTCACTCCGACTTCTGCATGGCTCCCCTCTGTGATGAACAATATGTTACCTGGAACACAGATGTGTACTTGTAGTCATGCTTTTTCAACAAATGGTATCCCCAACAAAGACCTGAATGAGGTAGAGGAACTGAAATAGAGGCTTGATGTCCTCAAGAAGCTCCCAGTCCACCTGAAAGGCCCACAGATGGATACATCGCGTCACACATTATAGCCATCTGCTGGTCACCTGTCTGCTTGGTATTAAAATAAATAAATTCCCAATCACATAGATGATACAGAGAAGATGCTTTTTATATATGATGGAAGATCACAAATGCCTGAAGCTCTACCATAGAACAGTGCAGCACAGGGACAACTTTCAAACATGAGTCAGTCAGCAGTGGAGGTTTACAGTCTTAGCTACATGAACTTTGTGATAAAGAAATATTTCTGGTTCATGTGCATTTTTTTTATTTTAAAGAGAATAAAACAAAAGAGGGCAGAACAAAGCAGATCAGAACAGAACAACATAAGCAACACAACACTTTACAACAAGACAACCGGACATTAACAGTAGCTGTCAAAATATCTCTTCAACAGATCATAAGGTAACATGTAAGTCATCCATGAAATGATAAGAATTCTTTGAAGAAAATTGAGGATGCATGAGGCCTGGAAACAAACAAGGAGGGGAAAGAGAGAAGTCATTGTGGTAATGAAAGGAATGACAACAGGCAAACAAATGATGGGTAAAGCAAGGCAAAAATGCTAAGAGGAAAGAGGAGGAGGTGGAGGAGGAGGAGGAGGAGGAAGAGAAGGAGGAAGAGGGGGAAAAAGAGGAGAAGGAGGAGGAGGAGGAAAAGGGGACAAACCCCTGGCTTTGAATAAAGAACATACATTTGGAAAATCTAGATTAAACTCTGGCTCATGCATTTATTAGCTATGTGGCCTCTACTAGTTAATTGCTGTTTGCTCATCTGTACAATGGGACTAATAACACTTAGCTAGCAAAGTTCCTATGAGGGCAGGATATCTTGTTGATTAAACAGGTCGCATAGTATACAGTCTAGAGTAAATGCTCACCTCACAAATTTCACAGACTGCTTTGGGGCTAGAAATAGAGGGTTAGATTGGGGAAAAAGTGGTCCCTGACGTCCTGGAGCTCACAGTCTACCAAAAAATATATGGTATTTGGTATAGTAGCTAGTCAAGTAACAGGACCCAGCATTAGAACACATAACTATAGGATACAGGGCCAACCTTAGAAATTGCCAAACACAGACAATTAACAGTTTTCCCATATAAACTCAGGAGAGCAGCCAGGGCTGTAGCAAACGAACTTGTGAATACTTTAGACCACAGACCACTGTACAAGAAGTCGGATGAAAGGCCTGGGTGTTCTGTGCTCACTGACCAGACATTCCGTTATTTGATAAAAGCAGTAATGCAGATGAATTATGTTAGATGATCCAGCTGTCTCAGTAAAAATAGCATCAGATCTGGTACCACAAAATGGAAACATCTGGTTCTGGGAAAAACCTCAAGGAAATGTGGTGCTTAGTTAAATCTATGAAAACTAAATGCAAGATGTGAATTATACTCCTAGGCTGGCCCCTAAATGACAGAAAAGGCCCCTCAGCTTCTTTACACCTGTTCCCTATCTCCGACACTGATGAAGCCCTAAAGTCAGGCCCACCTCTGCAATCATAAGATGCAGTAAACACAAAAATGGAGAAATGTAAATAAAGTCAGTTTTCATAGCAGTGAGGATGGCTTCAATAAACAGTTTGGGCACCTGGTAAAATAAAGGAGTAGACCATGCCTCAGTAGCACTTCACAAGGTGGGATCTGTGAAAACTGACTATCACACTCAAGCATCTGTGCATTAACAATCTATTTTGTTCTGATAATATTTGTTTTCAACTATTAATTGATGAAGTGATTTTTCCAAGTAATTCTAACTCTCTACTTTCTGGGAAGAATTGTTCTTTCTGGGTCATTTTCAGGTGGCCACAGATAAATGACTAGATTTAGCCCACAAACTGGGAGTAAGAAAAAAATACATATGATTGCTTCTAAGTAGGTGCACTTAATGAGCAATGCAGAGCTTTCTTTTTCTTTGGTGAAATGACTCACGAAGTCCAGGATGGTGACTCTTTTGTCACTGTTGGTCTCTGGGTGACTGAAATGAGCAAAGCCCTCTGCTCTCTGATGACGAACATAAAAGAAATTAGGTAATTAGGTAATTATGTTACTGCAGCATAATCCAACCTGTTTACTGATGCATTTATTGCTTCAGGTTGATATTTTGCTGATTTAATAGCCTTATGTAATATAGGCTGCTTCATGTACTAAAATGCAGTTTTAAATATGATTCTTTCCATATAATTAGATGTTACTGCATTTTCAGTATAAAGGATATCATTCGCATTATGTTCCTGTGAGTATCACTCATGTGCCAGCATACAGAAGCTGTGAAAGTCAAATAATATAAGGGAAATATATTCATTCCACGTAATGTTTTCTTATTTCATAAATTTTAAGGTTAAACAAAAATTCCCTGTTATCCATGATGGGCATAAAAGATGAATAAGAAACTATAAAGTATCTTACAGTTTTTACAAAGCTCTTGCATCCAAAAATTTTACATCATTTATGAAACATCCACAACAATACAAGGTAGATGGTGTTAGTTCCACTTTACAAGCAAAGGACTTGAGAGCCATAGAGTTTAAGGGATACATAAAATTTCCAGTTAGTAGGTGACTGAGCTGTGATTCCCGTCTCCTGACCACTCATTGGAGACTAACACAGCTACATAACATTTCCTTCAGTGCTTTTCCTTTGAACAGGAGTCTCTTTCCATATCTTTTATAATAATGTTTCCCCACAGTGGCAAACATTTTCCAACCAGCTCCTACTCATTATTAGTTTTTTTAAGTCTGTTTGTTCAAAAAGAACATATTGCTGGTTTACACCTTCTGCCAGGGGTTCCCGAGCGGTAGGCTACTCTGCTGGTGAGTCTATAGGAAAAGGCCATCCCCTAGGTTGGTTAACTAGAGATCAGCTCTTTGGTCAGCTCTAAGCACTGGGATTCTGTCCTGATTATCAGTCCTGGCTCTGATGTTGGACAGGCAAACAACCTAGTGCCATGAACAATCTAACATTCCAGGATTGGCAAAGTACCTGTCCTCTGAATTAGGGGACAGTGAGTGCCACATTGAGCAAAGACTCCCCAGTTGCTTCTCAACTCCTCTCCCAAAGATCCCTAGGCTCTTCCACTCCTTTGAGAGTATCACCTCCTTTTTCTTTTCACTCTTTGTTTCTTTGGCCTCTTGCGATAAATCTCTAGTTGGGTTTATCAGGTTCTTTCCTTAATTATCTCTAAGTGAATGAAATCTCTCCAATTTCTAGGTCACAGTCACATGAGATCTCAGTTGAACTGGTGCAAAAAGACTCAAAGACTTGCACAGAAAATTTCCACCATCAAGGTCTTCAGAGGTAACCAAGAAATACTATGATACTATGCCTTTTCTCCTCAATTAACATGTTATATCCCAATGATAAAGCACTTCAAAAATCTCCTGCAGAGGATCTCAAATTTCAAAATTTTCCCACAAACCTAAGCAGTGATGTTTGCATCTATATTTGGAGGCAGGGTGGCATTAGAGAAACCCAGATTTGTCTCTGCTTTATCACAAAACCGATAGAAGTTTCACCAGGCACACAGAGAGAGGTCTTGTCCACCTCTGTCGATCCATTTCTGGAGCCCTAATTTCCATGGGCCTTTTATCCTCCTCTTGCATGGGATATATGTGTGCAATACTCAGATCACTGTGGTTGATTCTTTGAAGAACTTTCTTCTGTTTCAGATAGTCAGATGCCAATTCTCACGTAGGAAGAGGATGCTTTCAGGATGTCTTCTAGGAGACTCAGTCCTTTTGCTCTTCTCAAGAAATCTCTTTAGAACTGGAAAAAGGGAACTCATAAGAGAGGGAAGAAGGGAAATTTCCTAGAGTGTTCTGTAGCATATTCTTGGACTTTTATTTTCCTGCCACCTTAAGGCTCCTAAAGATAAGGTTAGATCTTGGGGATCCTAGAAGTAGTGACCACAGTAAGCTCTCTGGCCCTTATTATAAGGAACTTTGCAGTTTCAGGCCTCCATCTCCAACTATCTAACCAGGGAAGATTCTATTACATATTTTTGTGGACCCCTTGGCAATGCCTTCAGTGCTTTTTCTCAGGTACAATTTCATATAGATTTGTAGAACTATTTGTTCAGTGTATTTCTCTACCTATAGACTAAAAGTCTTCCCACAACTGGCAAAGAGTAGGTACCACTCAATAACTATTTGCTGAATGCATGACTTAGTCATCCTTAAATAATCTCTGGCAAATATAAACACTAAGTAAGTACAGACATTTCTTATTTTACAACTCACCTGTTTAACACAGTTGCTCAGACTTATGACCAAGATACACCGGTCACATTAACCATTCACTTCTTATACTTATGTCTTAGTTACTTTTTTCTCATTCCTGAAACAAAATACCTGAGGCCCAAATTAAGGCAGGAAAGGTTTATTTAGATCAGTTTGTAGAGGTTTCAGTCCATAATCTGCTGGCTGGCTCTGAGGCAGGGTGACACAGCACAAAGGTAATAGTTAAGGCAGCAGAAGACAGCAAAAGTCACAAGAGCCGAAAGGGGAGGAGCAAGCCTCTTTTCCTCCCTTATATAGTATGCAGGCCACCCACTCAAAGTGGGTGCAGCACTCACACCATCTCTGTGCCTTCCTGTTGTACAGACTGAAGATGTTCACAAAGTGAGGGCCCTGGAACCCTGCTTAGTATAGCTGGAAATGTGTTAACTCTGTTTCCTGAGGTGAGGGCATGAAAAACAAGAGGCCCACGTATGGCCTGGTCTTTGAGAAACCTGACTCATTTGGCCACATGAGTCTTTAGGGGAACACTCAGACACAAACCATAACAACTTATGATCTGCATTCAGGCTTATGACACAGGAATGTGAAGGATAGTGCAGCCTTATGGTGGCTTCTACAGTATAGTACTATAATTTATGCTGATTGTATTGTACAAAACAGTACTGTAGTTTTATGTTCTGTTATACATTATGGTCCCGTGTATAAGGGTTATTCAAATAAAAGCAAAGTCATTAAGTTAGAGTTTCCTGTGAGCATTTCTTCATTCTGCATATTGTAATACATACTATGTACAATTCCTCATTTAACAACTAAGTCACCAGAAGGGAATTCAGTCATTAAACAGGAATGTTTGGATTAGCTAGTGACAGTCTGCTTATAGATAGTGGGTGACTGAGGGAATAGTTCTGATTTTATTCTTTACAAGATATAAAAAGAAAAGTTGTATGCTTTCTACTCATCCAAAGCAGCAGTTTTGAGAGTTACAGGGGAAAAAAGATTATCTAACATAATTTTTTAAGTGAAGGTTCTGGCTGTATCTAAAAATGAGGCATACATGATCCCAGTAGTAGATGATGAGTTTGTTGAAGCAATGGCAATGTAAACCATGAAGATGTCT
>PVJX010029775.1:0-22633 GCA_004027295.1 Dolichotis patagonum | reverse complement strand
TTTACAATCCACAGCTTTAGTGGAGTTTTCCTTCTGGCCAAAATCACAGTGTTTTAAATTATCCTGCTGGGCTCTTTGCTCTTGATTTGCAACATAGATCTGGCTAAAAGCCCCCAACAATAGCCATGCCACAGCTTCAACATTTGACTGCCTTGAAATTTCCTTTGCCACATTAATCAGTCCATTACACTTAATCTCAATCTCAGGCAAAGTCTCTGGGCATGAGCAAAATGCAGACAAACTTTCTGCCAAGCCATAACACACATCATAGGGAGTCTAACAATCAATACAGTCCTCCTTACCAGCAGAAATCTCCCAAGCCTGGTCTTTACTATCAGGATTTCTAACAGCCTTCTGGTTTCCTGAGCTCTGACCAGAATCTCCTCTACAGAACACCCTAAGTTGCTCCAGCTATGTGTATCCAGGTGACATGTCCAAACCTTTCCAAACTCTGCTCACAAGCCATTTCCAAAGCCTTTCAAAAAACATGGTCAGGTATAGTCACAGCAATGACTCCACTCCTCCGTACCAAATTCTGTCATAGTTCCTTTTCACTCATCGCTGGGACAAAATACCTGATGCCCAAAGTTGGGAAAGGAAAGGTTTATTTCTTACAGTTTTTGGAGGTTTCAGTCCATACTCAGTTGGCTCCAAGGCAGGGTGGCATGGCGGGGACACAGTTCATGGCAGCTGCAAACAGCAAAGCTGAAACCAGCAAGAGAGAGAGACACACCTTCTTCCTGCCATTACATCACATGCTGGCTCCACCCCTAGGAGGGTATAGCACTGACACCACCAATCCAAGCACTAGACAATGAACCAGTCACAAATGTACAATGCAAATACATGAGGCCTGGGGGCCACCAACATAAACCATGACAAGTATGGTCTCCACTTGCATCCATTTACCTATAAAAGTCTTAAATTTAGCCTTCTTTTTGACTGAGTAGTATTCCATTGTATAAAAATACCACATCTTCTTTTATCTGTTCCTCAGTTTATGAGCATTTAAGTTATTACAAGATATAGCTACTACATTGTGTTGCTATAAACATAGGTGCACATATATTGCTGTGGTATGATGTTTTCAATTCTTTTGGGAAAAATAGAAGAGGAATAGCTGGGTCAAATGGAACTCCCATCCTAGTTTTTTTGCACACTGATTTCCAGATTGATTGCACCAATCTTCACTCCCACCAACAGTAGAGAAGGGTTCCTTTTTACCCACAACTCCTCCAGCATTTGTTATTGATTGATTTCTTGACAATATTTATTCTTTCTGAAGTGAGATGGAATCTCAGTGTTGATTTAATTGCCATGTCTCAAGTGATCAATGATGGTGAATGTTTTTCATGTATCTATTTGCTGTTTGTATTTCTTCATTTGAGAAGTATTCATTTCAGCTGTCCATTTTTGGGTTAGGTCTTTAAATTTGGGAGGACTGATTTTTTTTTTAAGTTTCTTGAATGGTCTTGATACTAATCCTCTTTCTGAGGAACAGCTGGCAAACATTTTCTTCCACATTGTGGTTTGTCTCTTCACTCTGTGATTTCTCTTCCTGTGCAAAAGCTTTTTAATAAGATGAGATCCCAGTTGTTGATTCTTTGTGATAGCTCCTGTGCAACTGGGTTTTTGTTCACAAAGTCTTTGCCTACACTAATGTCTTCAAGAGCATTTACCTACTCTATCTTCCAGAAGATTTATGGTTTCTGTTTTAATATTTAGATATTTGATTCATTCTGAATTTAATTTAGTGTATGTCAAAAGATACAAATCTAACTTTAATCTTCAGCATGTGCAGACACAGTTTGTCCAGCACCATTTGTAAGAGAAGCTATCTTTCTTCCTGTGAATGCTTAGGACCTTTGTCAAAGAAGATGGCTTAGTGTGTCTGGAGTTGTTTCTGCATGTTTTAATATGTTCAATTGATTTTGAGGTTTTTTTGCCGGTACCATGCTGTTCCTATCACAGTAGCTTTATAGTATAATTTGAAATCAGGTATTTTGATACTCCCCTGTCTTGTCTTTCTTACCCAGGATTGCCTTTGCTATTCTAGGTTTCTTTTGGTTCTATATGAATTTTAGGGTTATTTTCTCTAATCCCATGTGATAGGTTATTAGAATTTTTATTTGTATTAAACTGACTCTGTATAACAGTTTTGAATGTATAGCCATTTTCACTATATTGGTTTTTCCTACCCAAGAGCAGGGAATATGTCTCTATTTTTTTAATATTTTCTTCAATCTCCTTTTTCACAGTACTGTAATTTTCAGTATAAAACTCATTGAAATGATTCCTAAGTATTTCACTTTTGGAGGTGCTATTGTGAAAGATGTTGCTTTCCTGATTTCTCTCTGAGTTTGTTACTCATGTACATCAATGCTGTTTTTGAGCGTTGACTTTGTATTCAGCTATGCTACTGAAAAATTTGCTTACTAAATCTACTAATATTTTTAGTGGAGTTTTTGGGGTCTTCTGTGTAGAGTATCATGTCATCTGCAAACAATGATAATTTAACTTCTTTCCTATCTTTACTCCTTTTATTTCTTTCTCTTCTGTAATTTCTCTGGCTAAAGTTCCAGATTTACATTGAATATGAGTGGAGACAGTAGACATACTTGTCTTGCTCCTGATTCTAGAGTAAAAGCTTTCAGTTTGTTTCTGTTTAGTAAGATGATGGATGTTACTTTGTCATAGATAACTTTTAATAAATTGAGATAAAGACCATCCACTCCAATTTTCTGTAGGGTTTCTTTTATTATGAATGGGTGATGGACTTTGCAAAATGCTTTTAGTGCACCTATTAAGATGATCATATGATTTTTGACCTGGGCTCTGTTAATATAGTGTATGACATTTATTGATTTACATACATTGAACATCCCTGCATCCCTGAGATGAATCCCACTTGATCATGGTAATCTTGATGATTTGCTATGTTCTGTTTGCCAGTATCTTATTGAAGATTTTTACATCTATGTTCAGTAGGAAAATTGGCCTGTAATTCTCTTTTTTAGTTGAATTCTTCTCTGGTTTTGGTATCAGGGTCATGCTTGCTTCAAGGAATGAATCTTGGAATATTGCTTACCTTTTAAGTTCATGAAAGAGTTTGAGGAGTAGCAGCATTAGGTCTTCTCTAAATTTCTTGTAGAATTTAGTGGAGAATTTGTCAGGGCCTGAACTTTTCTTTGTTCAGAAGTTTTTAATTACATTTTTTATTTCATTAATTGATATTAGTTTATTTAGGATGTTTATATCTTCTTAATTTAGTTTTGGTAGTTCACATGTATGTAAGAATCTGTCCATTTCTTCTATATTTCCTGTTATGGATTAAAAACTGGTAGTCAACTTAATGCCAGCTGAATTAAATCAACATGGTGCTAAGCATAGATGTTCCACCTGAGGAAAGTTGCTGCATAAATAGAGACATGGAAAAGGAGAAGCTAGGCATTATGGGTTTCTCTAAGTGTTTCTGTTTGAGCCATTGGTTTTCCTGGAGTGGCTCATCATGAGTAGCTTCCCAGCATGTGTTCAACCATTGTCACTGGAGGAGATTGGGACCTTGTTGATGAGAGTGGCTGTGGTTCACTTTGGGGGACCTCTGGTCCTTATATCAACCATCACTTCCTGGCCTCAGAGAGAGAGACGTGTGCCTTTTAATCTCCAAGACAAACTCATCATGCTGGCTTTCTGGCATGTACTTGACTGTTCTTATCATTGGAGGAACTCGGGACCTCTGTGTGTCTGAGAATGACTGTAGTACTTTTCAAGACAGCCCTGGTTCTTATTATGAGTGTTACTTCTCGGCTCCAGCATAGAACCCTCAACCAACAGCATAGCTCCTTCGCCCTGCTGGCATAGACTTTATAGCTTCCACTACTGACCTTTGGGCCTTTGCAGCACAGATCCATAAAACAGACTGGTGTGAGCCCTTCTGATGGGCTCTAGACCTCCAGTTGGACTCGTGCGAGGCATTGTCATGGGCTCTGGGTCTTCATCTGGACCCATGCAGGACATTGTTGTGGGATCCAGGCCCTTGGCTGAATATTCTGTCTTTAGTGTTGTGGATAGATTTCCTTCACTATCTTGTGTTACACCTTGAGTGAACATCATAAATAGTATTATACATTCTGTGTCCTGATTCCAATTGTTCTCTGGACAACCCTTGACTACAACATTTCTCATCTTATTAGAGTACAAGTTATTAATTAGGTATAGACAATCTTCTGGATTTCTGCAGGATCTGTTGTGATTTCACTCTTTTAATTCCTATTTGCATGAGTTTGTGTCTTGCTTTTCTTTTTTTAAAATAAGGTTGAATAAGAGTTTGTCAATTTTAATCTTTCAAAGAATCAACTCTTCAATTCATTGATGTTTTACACACTCATAAAAGGTTTTGGCTTAGCCTGATCTTCTCTTCCTAGAAGATTGACGTTTATCATTAAGTTGTTTATATGTACCTACTCTTTTTTCCTTATATGGATATTTACTGCTATAAATTTCCCTCTTAGGACTGTTTTCATTGTGCCCCATAAGTCATGGTACATTGTATTGTCATTATCACTCAACTATAAAAATTGTCTAATTTCTTCTTTAATTTTATTTGTGACCCATTGTTTGTTCAGTTTGGTGTTATTTAACTTCCATGTGTTTATGAAGTTCTTGATTTCTTTTGACATGGATTTCTCATTTCAATTCACTGTGGTCTGATAGTATGCATGGGATAATTTGAATTCCTTTGCATTTACTTAAGCATGTTTCATGAGCCAGTGTGTAGCTGAAAGCAATGTGTATTCCAATGTAGTGGAATAGAACACTCTATAGACTTCTACTAAGTTGATTTTTTAAAAAGTTTGGTTCATTTCTAATATTTAATTGTTGATTTTTTTTGTATTGATCTTTATTTTTGTGACAGTGGAGTATTTAGTTCTTTCAATACAGTCATTTGAGGCTTTTTTGATTTTTAATGTCCATTAGTATTTGTTTTATAAATTTGGGTGCATTCATATGGGGATACACGATTTGTATCTCTTCCTCTTGGATTATTCTCTTTATGAAAATGTAGTGATCTTCTTTATCACTCTTAATCAATCTTGGCTTGGAATTCACTCTGTGTACAAATTGAATAGCTACCAGTCCTTTTTTCTAGTTCCTGTCACATGGAGTATTGTTTTCCATCCTTCGACTTTCAGTCTGTGAATTTATTTTCAAATTAAATATGTTCCTTGTATACAGTAAGTTGTTGGATCTTGCTTCTTAATCCATTTGCCAGTCTGTGTTTTTTGACTGATGAATTGAGACCACTCACATTGATGGTTATAATTGACATGTATTAATTTATACTTGTTATGTTATTTTCCTGTTGTTGGCTCCATTTTTTTCCTTTCCCTCTAATTGTTTGCCTTTCTTGTAGATTCCTTCTGTTGGGGTTCATGGAGCTATAGTCTATACTATCTCTTTCTAGAATATCCTTCAGAACATTTTGAAGTGCTGATTTTTTGATCATAAATTTCTTCAGTTGTTCTTTGTCATGGAGGTATCTTATTTCTTCATCAGTTTTGAAAGATTGTTCTGTGGGGTATATCAATCTGGGTTGAAAGTTGTTTTCCTTTAGACCTTGGCATATTTTACTTCAAGCTCTCCTTGATTTGAGAATTTTTGCTGAGAAGTCAGCTGAGATTCTGGTAGGCTTTCCTTTATAGATGATTTGTTTCTTTTTCATAAAAAATTTTAAGATTGTATTCTTGTATTGAGTTTCTGGAATCTTGACTATGATATATCTGACTGCAGATTTTTTTTGGTCATTGCTAAATGGAGTTCTATATGCCTCACTTATCTGTATGTCAAATTCTTTTTCTCTACCAGAAAAGTTTTCTGCCATGATTTCTGTGAACATTTTCTTAATATTATTTGTGGTAACTCCTGCTGTTTCATTGACTCCAATCAATCTTAAATCATTTCTCTTTGTCTCATCTAGCAGCTGCTGGATTGATTTCTCATGATCCCTTACTATTTTTGAGAAATCTTTCTTTTCCTGGTCACTAACTGCAAGCCTGTCTTCAATATCTGAGATCCTGGCCTCACATTGGCCTAATCTACTTCAAATTTACTTTCAATGGAATTTTTATTCTCATGGATATCTGCTTGAAAATGTTTTATGAATTTGATTTCTCTCTTATACTGAGCTTCCATAATTTTCTTAGTCTCATCTTTTTTTTTTTTTTTTTTTTTTTTGGCTATATCTGCTCTGGCGTCACTAAGTATGGTCCTTATGGTCCTTATGACATTGTCTCTGCAGTTGTCTGAGAGATTATTTCTTATTTCATTTTTTCCTGAACCTCTTTTAATTGCTTTGTTGTTACCACTTCAGAGAGGCCTGGTGGCAGGTTTTCAGATTGTCTCACCTCATTTCTCCCTGGATTTGCCTTTGGCAAACTGAATGTCTAGGGTTGCATCTTGTTTAAGTGTCTTCTCATTCTCATTCTCTCTGTCTCTCTGTCTCTGTCTGTCTGTATGTATGTTTCTTTCTTTCTCTTTTTAGATTAATCCTTGGGGTGATGCTTGTAAATGCCTATGGTGGGTTGCTTTATTGCTAGTGTATGTGATTTCTTGGCAAGCAAATATAGTCCCTCTTATCCTCCTTCAGTATTCCCTATGTGATCACATCAGCACTCATGATGTAAATATTATATTCATGTCAAGGCTCCAAGACTCTGGTCTCCAGACAGAACTTTGACCTGTGGGCTAGTAAGTCTGGTATTTCAATATTTTAACATGAAGCCTCACTAATACAAAAATTTAATGTCTCCAACCAAATTTTTTCTTCACACTTGAATACTCTAATTCTTATTCTAGTTTAACTTTTTCATTGACTGCTCTGTCATTGAACAAATTGGAGTGAATGAAAGTAGCATTAGCCAACTAATACTTACCAACTAGTAATGAAAAATGTGAAAATAATTTTTCTCACATCCAAGTCACCCAGTGTTGGTACTAAACATTCATTAACTCAAATTTATTTTATTTCCAGGGCAGCATGTTTCTATGTCCCTAACCTAGCCTAAGTTATTATCAGCTGTTAATTTGACCATCCTAAATAGTCTAAATTTGTACTATAAGAAGGCCAACTCTTGTTTTCTTTTCATTTATTTATTTATTATTATTATTTTATTTATTTATTTTATTATTTGAGGCAGGATCTCACTATGTGGTACAGGGTGGTCTTTTAAAAATTTTTTTTTATTTTAAAGAGGGTAAAATTAAACACAACAAAACAGAACATTATGGAACACAAGAAAGCAATGTAAGAGACATAAATTTCAAAGAAAAACAATCAGAGATCTTCACTATCTATCATATATTGACTCTTGATTTCTCCCAAATAGTTGTCCATATCTTCACATATAGAGAATTCACACCAAACAACATAGTATGGAACTGATCCAAACAGGATAAGGAAGGCGTTTTAGGTCTTCAAGACCAATTAATAGGGAAGCCAAGAATGGCTGTCATAGTGTTTCTCATTCTCTTCAAAACAGCTATCCATACCTTCATGTATGTTGAACTTAAACAAAACAAAACAGGCTAAAATCACTCTGAATAAAGAATTATAGTATTCCCAGATTTCATATTATGATGCTATGGACTCAGCACTGGGTACTGTCGTATCTCTTTTTCTTCAAAGCAGTTGTTCATTTCATCATGCATTATATAATTGGTTCTCATAAACTGTTTATAAGTTCTACACATGCATGAGTCTCTACATGTATATCTATCCTTTCTGTATTAGAGGGGAAAACAAAACAAAGCAAGACAAAACAAAACAAATTCCTAGAAAAACCTGAAATGAAAAAGTCATATAAAACTATAATACAAGGAGATCTACAATGGTTACTATGATGTCTCAGCTGTATATAACAATGTTAATAAAAACAAAACATTGGAGACATTATAAGACTTCAAAAGCAGGTAATTATCAAACCAGAGTGGGTATCCTAGTGAATCTTGTCATCTTCAGTATAGTTGCCTATATTCTCAGACTTGATACTATCAGACATAACAGATTCAAATAAAATCAGTCAATACAAAACAGCAATCTAACAAACCAGATTTAAATAAGATCAGTCATAATACAGTGTAAATTATACATGGGTTTATGATTAAGTTAATATGAAATTAAGGATGAGTCCCATAATATATCCTGCTATATTTTGCAATAGCTGTCCATGCCCTCAAATCTAGTGTAAGTAGACAAAGTGGAACAGAATATAAACCATCTAAACATTGTGGTGAGAATAATGTAGATTTTAAATCTTTTTACCCTATTAACAATATCCTCTGCCTTCCTTTTTTAGACAGTTCCTCCCCTTTCACTCCCACAGGGTGCACTGCCCATTTTGGGTCCCACTAACTCCCTCAGTTTTTAGACTGGGGAGAGCAACCTGCTATTTACCCTAACTGGTTCTGAACCTTCTGACTCCTGGGCTTGATCTCAAGTTGTATTCCTTTACCTATAAAAGCCTCAAGATTTTCCTTCGTTATAACTGAGTCATTCTCTACTGCACAAAAGTATCATGTCTTTTCAACCTATCTGCAGCTGCTTGTTGAGTTGCCCTTATTTCTCTCTGGTTCCCAGTCACATAGAGCATTGTTTTCTCATATTTGCCTTTCTGACCACAAACCCTCTTTCAGGTTAATTATGTTTCCAATACAGAGCATCTCGATGGACCATATCTCCTGATCTACTCTGCCTGTGTTTCTTTTTCTTACCAGGAAACTAAAAACTCCATTAAAAGCTGGAAAAACTGCTTGAAAGAAACTAAGGATAGACCATCAAAACTTGAAGACAGGTTTGCAATGTGTGATCATGAAAGGAAAGATCTCTTAAAAATAACAAGGAAACAGGCAGTAACAATTCAAAGGCTAGAAGATGACAAGAGGATATGTTACCTAGGAATAAAACATGTGAATGAAGAAGCAGGAGTCAAAACAAAGGAATTGCAAAGGCTATTCACAGAAATTATTCAGGAAAACTTCCCAAGCATGACAAAAGGAAATGATATGCACAATGCAGAAGGTAGAAATGATATGTATGAAGCATACAGAACTCTAGTCACCTACAACCAAAACAGAGCTACACCCAGACACATAATAATCAAGATCCCAGAAATTCAATATAAGAACAGAATATTTAATGCTATCAGAGAAAAGAAACAGATCACCTATAAAGGAAACCCCACCAAAATCACAGAAGACTTCTTGACACAGACCATCAAATCAAGAAGAGCTTGGAGTGAAGTAATTCAAGCCCTGAAAGAAAATAACCTCCAGACCAGATTGATGTACCCTGAAAAACTGTCTTTAGAAATTAATGGAGAAACAAGAAGTTTCCATGACAAAGAGGAACTGGGGGAATTTGTGACTACCAATCCAACCTTAAAAAAATACTGAAGGACATTCTAGAGAGAGAGAAAGAATAGGAGCACTTCAGGAACAGTGGCAGAGAGGCCTCAATGAACAGGGCAGACAGTGGAATGAAAGAGAAAAATAGACAACCAATGACAGAAAAGTAGAATAGCTGAAATGAGGCAGAGAAGGTTGGCTGTAGTCTCTAACATAGATGGCCTTGATATACTAACAGGGTGGCCTTCAACTCACTTGTGTAGCCCAGCTTTGAACTCATGACAGTCCTTCTGCCTCAACTTCCCAGTGCTGGGATTATAGGCATTTGCCACCAAACAGCTCTTTCACTTTCTTAATCTACCTCCTTTTCAAGATTCTCAGTGTGATCAGGGTCACCACTAAAAATATTTTCCAAATTGTATCATTTCTATGCTTGAAATTCTTCAAAAGTTTCCCATTGTGCTTAGAGTAAAAGACGAAAATATTTAGCATGATATGTGAGATTCTGAAAAATTCAGATTCTGCCTACCCTTTGTTAAAAGAAAGACTTAGATCAGTTAAATTTAACAAAGTTCACTTGAGCAATGAAAAGAAAGGTTCTGGAAGCAGAAAACATTCCAAATCAAAGATGGTTCAGAATACCATCCCATGTGCAGGTTGTATCTATAGCCAGATAGTGATATATACAAACAACCTGATAGACTGCTGTGGGTATTTGCCTCATTTGATCACATTTTTTCAGCTTTTAGCTTCTGATTGGCTGGAAATTTAGCTTCAAAGACTGGCTGAGATTTCATTGCTCTGGTACAAGGATACACTCTTAGGTTAGGCTAGAATTTGTTTTCAGATGAAGCCAGGGACTCTTGCAGGGAGACCACCACTTTGGACCTCACATATTATTGGGTGACTCTACTATCTTCAGAGACACACATAGTACTCATAAATTCAAAGGGCCTCTATATACAGCTTTGAAATTACCCGGTTTCTTTTTATTTATTTTCCAGCCATACCTAATCCCTTGAAGAGAAGAAGTACTCTGTTCTATGGCTCTCCATTTAAAGATGAGCTCAGTGACTAGGGTCCACACTTTTCATAGACTCACCATCATTTTCTTCTGAATCATTGCATCACCAAGGACACTATCAAAGGCCAGGGCCTGGGTCTCTTTCTTTGTCTTTCCATTATATTCTGAGTGCTAAATTTTGGCTTTGAATATAAATTTGAGTCACAACACCAAGCACAATGTGCAACAATAATTGGATAGGGTTTGCTAACTTATGATTTTACAAAGGACAATAAATTATTATTACAAATGATGGAACTAATTCTTTATAATTAGAATTATTGATGTGTTGCTGTAGTGCAAATTGCAAACAAAACTTTTTAGGATACCACAAATAGTGTATGAAAATTAATCTATGCCCTCATCCCACTCAGCTAAAGGACTTCATAAAAATTCTTACTTTTATAAAGGAATTTCTAATTGGTTTTTCATCTTATTTTTAAAAAAATTAAAAATTTTTAGAATGTTTGAAAAATACTGAAAAATATAAAAAATAAAATAAATATTCACTTGCAATCCTACATTCTACAATAATCAATACCATCAAATCTCTCAAAATTGGTTAATCTCACTCAATAAAATGCTGTCTGTCTATTACCCATTGGGTAAAAACAATTTTGTCATATGAGTATGTGCAGTGTTACAATTTTTTTACTTATTTTCTCTTTTTAAATATATTTTTTCTAATCACCTTCTGAATATTGTCTGTTTTCTATTTGCTCTGAAGTAGTATGGTAGAGCCTGCCTTAACCCCTTTTGGAAGACTGGCAAATTTCCCATTTCAATTTTTAAAAATGATTTTTTTTGGAGAACATCAAAGATATCTTCATATTTATTGCTCAGTGTTATTCAATAATGCCCCTGTAGTAGCTACATGACTTTTAAACCATTTTCTCTTCTCTCATATAGGTTGACAATTTAATATAGAATTAATATTCATAGTAGAATGGAAGGAGTTCTGTTAGAAAAACTTGTAGCACACTGTGTAGCTAAAAGTCCTCGTTATGTAACAGAGTGGCCCTACCTCCACTGCCAGTCACAGATCCTAGAGAATTTACTTATTCTCAGAAAGAATGACTATGTAGTTGTATTTAGCACATGTTTCCACAAAATATTTTGTGCTCTTCACCTCTTGGGCACATGATAGGAGGGCACATTCTCTCCTATGATTAAGGGTAGCAATGTGGTTTTCTTTGTCCAGTAAAACATAAACAGAAATGCACCAATTTTAGACAGCAACTTAGAGACGCACTGGGCATGTAACATATGAATGAGAAACACATCTTTATTGTTTAAATAACTGAAATTAGGACTAAGATTATTCTTACTGACACAAATACCATGCTATAGAAATCTAAGAATGCAATAGTACCAAGGATATGTCACATCCCAGGAAAGAGCTGCCCCTAATGTTGTTTTACTTTATTTCATGAGATGACCTGAATATCTTGTTGCTGGAACAAAATACCAGACACCCAAAGTTAAAGAGGGAAATGTTTATTTAGCTTGCAATTTGTGGATGTTTCTGTCCATAATAACTGGCTCCAAGGCAGGGTGGCATGGCAGAGGAGCAAGCATTCAAGATGGTGGTGGAAGACAGAAAAAGCAAGCAAGCAAGTGGAAACAAGACTTTTTCTGTCCCTTATTTTGGATGCAGTCTACGTGGCCTAGGGTGGAAGTAACACTCACACCCTTAATCCCAGCATTAGACCATGAATCAATCTCAAATTCTAAAACCTGCACCCTGTGACTGCATGAGGCTTTGAAGGTACATCTAGACACAAACCATAACATTGAAGGTTTCATAAGTGCTGACGTTTAGCTTGGCATGGTGACTATTCATCAACCCTTGGCTCTCTAGACACAGCAAACAATAAAATTCCCTGAACTCTGATGTATCATAGTGTCACTGTTCTTCATAGGAAATGAAATGAAGTGCTAGGAGAGGCTGAGTATAATAGTGGGCATGCATGGTAGAGGACATCTGCTCATCTCATGGCAGTGAAATTAAGCAACTAGGAACCCACTGTTGCCTTCAAGAGCACACGCCAAAGATCTAACTTCCTCCAATTAAGCCCCATTTTCTACAGGTTCCACACCTCCTGAGAATGCCACAGGTTGGTGGCTAAGCCTTTGGCACATGTGACTCTGAGTGTTATTTAAGTTCTAAACCATCACAGCTCAAAATATGAGGATGTATATTCAGTGACACAAAGTAAAAACCCATAAATGATGAAAACATGCCAACTCTTGTTACATCACAGTTTAGCTGAAACACTACCTGAAAAACAACAAAGCAAAGTAAAATTCAGGTGGGTTTTTTTGGGGTGCTGGGAATCAAACTCAGGACTTCATTTTGCCAGACAGGTGCTGTGTTGCTGAGCTAAATACCCAGCCCCACAGTATAAATTAAGGAAATAATAAAAAGTAATTTTCAGAAAGAAAAACAGTATTAGGAAAACAAATGTATATTTCAACTTTTCAAAAACTAGAGCTGTAGGAACTGTTGTTAGTTCTTGAGTTTGCTGAGTATTTAATTTTTTTGGTTTTGTCTTGTTTTTTGTTTTGTCTTTTTGAAACAACGTTTCATGCAGCTCAGCTGGCCTTAAACTCACTTTGTAACCCAGGCTGATCTTGAACTCACAGCAATCCTCCTGCCTCAGCCTCCAGAGTGCTGGAAACACAAGTGTGTGCCACCATGCCCTGCTTAAGTATTTAGTTTGCTGAGTCCTTGGTATAGTTATGTATAGTCTCACAACATATATTTTACAAAACAGACTGTTGAAAAAATTCTCATGATTCCTATATATTTCTCAGTGCTTTCATTTTTTTCATAAAAATATTGTTTTCATGTAAAAACTAACAAGATACTTAGAATTTAACCTATAACATTTGAAATATAAGATTGTATTAATGATATATTAAAAATAGCCCTAATATCTTTGACAATTTTTAAAATTTTGTTTTAAAGAGAATAAAGCAAAAGAGCACAGAACAAATCAAAACAGGACAAAACAATGTAAACAACACAACACTTCACAACAAGACAACTGGATATTAACAGTAGCTACCATAATGTCTCTTTCTTTGAAGTAGTTGGTAACACCTTCACACACAATAGTATCAAACAGCAAAAATAGTATAAAACCACTCACAAGAATGAAGGTATTATAGGACATTCAAAACCAAGTAACAGAAAGTAACAATGGCTTCTATAATATCTCATTTTCCTTAAAAATTTGTTTATACTATCACACATATTAAAATACAATAAGGCACAACATTATAGAACCAATGGAAATAGAAGAACAAAAGCATGATAGGATTTCAAAGCCAGATGATATTAAATCAGCAATGGCTGCCATAATGTTTTGTTTTCTTCAAAGTGGCTGTTCATACCATCACACATAACAAAATCAAACAAAACAGAATAAAACCATTCCAACCAATGAATGAAAACATTATAAGGCTTCAAAGCAATATAATAGGGAACCATGATTATCATAAAATCTTATGTACTCTTCTAATTTCTTACACTAGGGAGACTGTATGGTATTTATACATGTGAATTTGATTTATTTCACTTATGAGTATGGTCTCAAGTTGTGTCCATTTATTTATAAACATCTCAGTGTGATCATTTTTTTATAGCTGAGTAGTACTCCATTGTATAAAAATACCATAACTTTTTTATCCATTCCTCAGTTGATGGGCATTTAGGTTGTTTCCAAGATATGGCTATTAGAAATTGTACTGCTATAAACATGGGTGCATATATATCACTGTGGTATGATGTTTTCAGTTCTTCTGGGAATATGCCTAGAATTGGAGTACCTGGGTCAAATGGGACTTCCAAACCCAGCTTTTTGAGGAATCTCCAGACTGACTTCCACAGTGGTTGCACCAGTCTGCACTCCCACCAACAGTACAGAAGAGTTCCTTTTTCTCCACAGCATCTCCAGCATTTGTTGTTGGTAGTTTTCTTTATCCTAGCCATTCTTTCTGGAGTGAGATGGAATCTAAGTGTGGTTTTAATTTGCATTGCCCTAATAACCAATGATGCTGAACACTTTTTCATATATTTATTTTCCATTTGTATTTCTTCACCTGAGAACTGTGTATTCATTTTGGATGCCCATTTTTGGATTAGGTCTTTGAATTTTAGGGGTCTGATTTTTTAAAAATTCTTTATATGTTCTAGACAGAAGTCCTTTGTCTGAGGGAGAGTTGACTGAGATTTTTTTCCCAGTTTGTGGGTTTTCTTTTCACTCTGCTGGTGATTTCTTTTGACATGCAGAAACTCTTTAATAAGACATGATCCCAGTTATTGATTAGGGGAAGTATTTCCCATGCAGTTTGATTCTTGTTCATGAATTCTCTACCTACCCCTATATCTTCAAGATTTTTACCTAATTTGTCTTCCAACATATTTAGTGTTTCTGATTTAATATTTAGATCTTTGATCCATTTATACTTTAGTTTAGTACATGGTGATAAGCATGGGTCCAGTTTTAGTTTTTAGCATATGAAAAGCCAACTTTTCCAGTACCATTTATTAAAGAGACTATTGTTCTTCTAGTGAGTGTGTTTGACCCTTTTATCAAAGATAAGGTAGCTGAGTGTGTTTGTGGTTGTCATTGTATCTTCCAATCTATTCCATTGATCTTCAGGTCTGTTTTTATTCCAGTACTATGTTGATTTTATTACAATAGCTTTGTAGTATAATTTCAAGTCAGGGATTGTGATGCCTCCTGCCTTGACTTTGCTGCTTAGAATTGCCTTTGCTATTCTAGGTCTCTTCTGGCTCCAGATGAATTTTAGGGGTGATTTCTCTAGATCTATGAGGTATGCTAGTGGTATTTTGATTGGCATTGCATTGAATCTGTATAACAATTTTGGGAGAATGGCCATTTTCACAATATTTATTGTTCCTATCCATGAACAAGGAATGTCTTTCCATTTTCTGAGGTCCTCTTCAATTTCTTTCTTCAGGGTATTATAATTTTCCCTGAATAGCTCTCTTACTTCTTTCATTAGATTAATTCCTAAGTATTTCATTTTTGGGGGGTGCTATTGTGAAGGGCATGGCTTCTCTTATTTCTCTCTCAGCAGTTTTGTTGTTAGTGTATAGGAATGCTATTGATTTTTGAATGTTGACTTTGTATCCAGCTACATTACTGAATTTATTTATTATATCCAGGAGTCTTTCAATGGAGTTTTGGGGGTCTTTTATGTAGAGTATCATGTCATCTGCAAATAATGATAATTTAACTTCTTTTTTTCTTATCTTTACTCCTTTTATTTCTCTCTCTTGTCTAATTGCTCTGGATGGTATTTCCAGGACTATGTTGAATAGGAGCATTGACAATGGACATCCTTGTCTTGTGCCTGATTCTAAGGTAAAGGCTTTCAGTTTTTGGCCATTTAATATGATGCTGGCTGTTCATTTGTCATAGATGGCTTTTATCATATTGATAGAAAGACCATCTATTGCCATTCTCTGTGAGGTTCTTATTATGAATGAGTGTTGGACCTTATCAAAAGCTTTTCCTGCTTCTATAGAAATGATCATGTGATTCTTATTTTTGGCTCTCTTGATATGGTGGAATACACTTATTGATTTATGTATGTTGAGCCATCCCTGCATTCCTGGGATAAATCCCACTTGGTTGTGGTGGATAATCCTCTTAATGATTTGCTGCATCTTGTTTGCCAATATTTTATTGAGAATTTTTGCATCTATGTTCATTAGGGAAATTGGCTTGTAGTTCTCTTTTTTAGTTGGGTCTTTCTCAGGTCTTGGTATCAGAGTAATATTTGCTTCCAGGAATGTCTTAGGAAAAATTGCTTCCCTTTCAATTTCATTGAAGAGTTTGAGCAGTGTCAGCATTAAGTCTTATTTGAATTTCTTGTAGAATTCCACAGTGAATCCGTCTGGGCCTGGGCTCTTCTTGTTTGGTAAGGATTTAATTACATTTTCAATTTCATTAATAGAAATCGGTTTATTCAGCAGTTTTACATCTTCTTAACCCAGCTTTGGTAGTTCATGTGTTTCTAAGAATCTGTCCATTTTTTCTGTGTTATCAAACCTATGAGAGTAGAGGTTTTCAAAATAGGTATTGATAATCTTCTGTATTTATACAAAGCCTGTAGTGATTTCACCCTTTTCATTCCTTATTGCATGAATTTGAGTTTTGTCTTTCCTTTTTTAATAAGGTTGGCTAGGGGCTTATCAATTTTATTTATTCTTTCAAAGAACCAACTCTTTGATTCATTGATTCTTTGCTTTGTTTTCTTAGTCGCTATTGCATTAATTTCTGCTGTGATCTTTATAATTTCCTCCCTTCTTTTTGCTTTTGGCTTGACTTGTTCTTTTTCTAAATGTTTGAGGTGTAGCATCAGGTTGTTTATTTGTGTTTGTTCTGTTTTCCTGATTTGGGAATTCAATGCAATAAATTTTCCTCTGAGGACTGCTTTCATTGCATCCCACAGATTCTGGTAAGTTGTATTTGTTTTTTCATTTGCTTGATATTGTTTAATTTCTTCTTTAATTTCCTCTGTGACCCACTGATTGCTCAAGAGTGTATTATTCAATTTCCATGTGTTTGTGGGGTCTTTGCAGTTTCTTTTATCATTAATCTCTAGTTTCATGACTCTATGATCTGATAACATGCATGGGATAATTAATTCTTTTGCATTTACTTAAGTATGTTCTGTGGGCTTTATATGGTCTATTTTAGATAATGTCCCATGTACTGCTGAGAAGAATGTATATTCTGGTGTTGTTGCATAGAACACCCTGTATACCTCTATCAAGTTCATTTGTTCACAAGTGTGATTCAGTCTGTTATATATTTGCTGATTTTCTATCTGGTTGATCTGTCTCTTTGTGTCAATGGCATGTTAAGGTCTCCTGTTATAATCTTGTTATTGTTTATTTGATATTTCATTTATGTTAATACTTGTTTTGTATAGCTGGGTGCTATGGCATTTGGTGCATATATGTTTAAGATTGTTATCTCTCCCTCTTGAAGTTTTCCCCTGAGTAGGATGTAGTGACCTTCTTTATCTCTTAGGATCATTTTTGGTTTGAAGTTCAGATTGCCTGCAAACAGAATAGCTATCCCTGCTTTTTGGGGGGTTCCTGTTGCATGAAGTATTGTTTTCCACCCTTTGACTTTCACTCTATGAGTTTCCTTTTGGGTTAGATGGGTTTCTTGTAGACAGCAAATGGTTGGATATTGTTTCTTGATCCATTCTGCCAGTCTGTTTCTTTTAATTGGTGAATTGAGGCTATTTACATTAATTTTTATACCTGCCATATATTGTTTTATTTTTCACATGTTATCTTTATGCTGTTGATTCTTTACCTTTCCACTCTGTTTAACTGTCTGTCTTGCTTAGTGGTTTTTTCCTGTGTCTGTCTAGAATGTCTTTCAGTATTCTTTGCAGGGTTGGTTTGGTGATCATGAAGTTCTTCAGCTGTTCTTTGTCATGGAGGTATCTTATTTCTCCATCCATTTTGAAGGACAGTTTTGCAGGGTAGTCAGTCTGGGTTCAAAGTTGTTTTCCTTTTGGATCTGAAACGTTTCACTCCATGCTCTTCTTGACTTCATTGTTTGTGTAGAAAGTCTACTGTGATTCTGATAGGTTTTCCTTTATAGGTGATCTGTCTTTTCTCTCTAACAGCTTTCAGTATTCTGTTCTTATGTTCGATTTCTGGGGTGGTGATTATTATATGTCTGGGTGTTGTTTTATTTTGGTTATGGCTATTTGGTATTCCATATGCTTCCCTGATCTGTATGTCAGTTTTCATTCTCCTGTTTGGGAAATTTTCAGCTATTACTTCAGTAAATAGCCTCTTGATGTCATTTGTGTTGTCTTCTTCTTTTTCACTTATCCTTATCAATCTTATATTGTTTTTCTTTGCATCATTTTGCATCTGTTGAATTGTTATTTCCTGATTCCTTGTTATTTTTAAAAGATCTTTCCTTTCCTGTTCACTAGCTACTATCTTGTCTTTGAGGTCTAAAATTTTATCTTCATTTTCATTGAGGCAGTTTTGCCAACTTTTGATGGAGTTTTTGATTTCCTGTATATCTCTTTGAATCTGCTTCATGAATTCTATTTGCTTCTTATATTTTTCATTCAGGATTTCCATCTTTTTGCACTGTTCCTGTAATTTTTTAACTTCTTCAGATGTGTTCAGCAGTTCTTTAATTACCTTTATCGTATCTTCTTTTACATGGTAGATTATTTCTGATTTGAGTTCTTTTATAGCTTCCTGGAGTTGTTTATATCTGTTGATATCATGTCAGGCATTTCAGGTGTATGGCTTATATTTTCTTCTATGTACATAGCTCTTAGGTTCTATTGGGATGGGCTAGAGGTTTGAGATTGCATTTTGGTCTTTCTTCTTGTCATTTTCCTATATTTCTGGGTTTCAAGCAATGTTCCAAAGCTTCCCCCAGGTGTGTTGAAAATTATCTCATGCACACTTGGATCCTGGAATTCACTGGGTCTCAGCACCCCAGATTGAAAGAAGGTCATTAGGCATAGTCTAGTCAGGCCAGCAGAATATCTGGTACCCCCCCCGGGGGGGGGTTTCAGGAAGCTGGGCGGGCTCCTAACCACTGGGAATGATGATCTAAAGCTCTCTGTGAGCCAGCACAGGTGTGCTGTAGCTCATCAAGTGTGGCCTCCATTCCCTTGATTGAAAGAAGGTCCCTAGACGTGGTCTAAGCAGGCCAGCAGAATGACCAGTGCCCCCTCCAGGCTTTGGGAAGCTGGGCGGGCTCCTGTCCATTGGCAGCAATGATTTAAAGCTCTCTGTGAGCCAGGGCAGGCATGCTGTAACTCACCAAGTGTGACCTTCACTCCCTGGATTCTATCTTTGACAATTATCACAGTATATTTGTGTCTTGATTGGTCACATATGTTTTTAACATTCAGATTACTTTAGAGCCTTATTGGAAGCCCATATTATGGAAGTATATAGTTGAAGATTACTTTAAAACTGTGCCTTAAAATGGATTTTTCAATCTTATTTAACATTTTATAGTGTGATTTCAAAGACTGCAATCCTGAATATTACTACTACTTGACTTTATTTTTCAACTTATGCAGTTTTAAACTTTTCATTGGTCTTTCAGCTAAAGAAACCATAAATCTGTTCTGTTTGTGTGGCTTTTGTTTAGAGATAGTTTATTCTCATTTGTTAATAATCATTAAGTACATGTTTATTCATTAGGTGGCAGTGGATGTATGTTTGCCAAATTCCTATTGAGTTTTATAAGGACTTCAAATGAAATCTAAATTTTCCTGTCATTTTCCTCTGTTTCCTTAAACTTAAGTATTTCACATGGCAAGTTCTGTAAATTTCCTTTCAAAGATTAAAATCAAGTTAAAATAGCACTACATCAGAGATGCTGATCCAATCTGCTTGTTTTGTAAGTTTAATCATTTATGTCACTGCATACTTTTCTGTAGGAAAATCTAATACAGAATGAGGTACAGATTCCCATAAGGTTTAGTCATAGTTGGTAGATGATAATGTATATGTGTGTTTAAAAACCTCCTAGAGACAGTTTTTGTAAGGTATTTTTAAATTATGCTCTGTACCCTATCATCTAGCAACCTAAGCAATTCAACTGCAACATTCCAGTGTGCAACTGTTTGTAAGCAGATATATTACAGGATTGATAGTCTACAATTCAACATTTTGTAACAGCTAAGCAGTAATAAAATCACAGTGCTTATGCAGCACAGGACCATAATATGGCATATATTTAGAAAGCTTCAAGGAGCTGTAATTGGATGTTACCAAAATCCCAATAGAAACAATTAACTTGAAGTTTCATTACAACGCTTTATACAAACTACTCTCAGACTCTCAGTTCTAAGAATTTTTATTATGATTTTGCCATACTGTTTTCTTTATAAAGAAGCAACTTAAAGTATATTTAAGTTGTATATACAACAGTTATAGAAAGTTTTAAAAACTCGATTCCTTAGTGAACTGTATGTAAGTTGATACTTTCTAAACAAATAACATAAATTTTCCTTATTATGGCTTTCTTAATCCTGAAAGAGTGATAAAAGCCATTATGCTTATTTATTCTTTAGCTAGATGTCTCTAATTAATCTTTCAATAAAAAAATCAGCTTAAGGAGTAAACTGTCAATGAGGCTTGGTATCTTCTGCTTTTACACAGGTATACACTTAAATGCAAAATGGTCTAATCCTTCTTGTGGAGAACACTGAGCATTATCTGTTAAATTTAACTAAACATTATTAGATCATTAGTTTCCATGGAGCAGGGGGACAGAGTTCTATTCTTGTCTCTGTTACAAGTTACTAGTATGAATTGGAGCTTCTCACTCAGACTGTGACTGTTTTAATGTCTACCAAAAAAGAAAGCTAAATCAAGAGTTGTGAAGTTTGCTCTAGCTTTACGTTCTTAGTCCATTATAAAGTTTCCTTTTTAAAGTTGCTCATATGGCCCTTCTTTTTTAAAATTAAATTTATTTTATCTGTGTGGTAAAGTAAAAACTGCATCATGTTTGGGAAGTGTATATATTGTATAACATTTAAATCAGATTAAACATAACCATTCAAACATGTATCATGTCTTTAGGGTGAAAAAATTCCATATAGAATTATTTTTTCCACTTTTTTTTTTTAATCGGTACAGGGATCGAACTCACAACTGTGAGCTTGCAAGGCAGGTGCTTATGCTGCTGAGCTAAATCCCCAGCTCCACCTTCTTCCACTTTTAAGAATGTAGAGTACATCATCCTACTGTGCAATAGCACATCAGAATTCGTCTTTCTAACTGTATCTTCATACTCATTGACTAAACTTTCCCTGTCTTTCCCATTCCTTACCCACTCTGGCATCTAGTAACAACCATTCTACTTTCAATTTCTGTGCCAGCTACTGTTTTAAATTCCACATCTGAATGAGATCACATAGTGCTTATTATAGGAGCCAGCCTACAAGTTTTTCCCTGACTGGGGGGGGGCGAACAAAGATGAAAGACAAAAAGACACAGAATTAATTTGAAAAGAGGGGCCAGGGACCTCTTGTCTCTAGTGAAAAAAAAAAGAGTCCTGAGCATTTGGCTCATCTCACTTTTATTTACTTAGAGAGAGGAGCAAGCAATTAAAGTAGCAGAAGATTCATCTGTCCCCTGTTATCTATGCTATATACCCATATAAACACCTGGATTTCTGCAGCGGTGACAGTTCCACGAAACTTGCAACATACCAGGATACCTGCATGTTGTAAAAGAAGCACAGCTTGTTGTTGTTCTCCTTTGTGCTCACAGAGCAGGTCTACTAGGCCTCTATTCTCATTATCTGGTCTCCCCCATTTCCTACTTTTTGTTTTTTTAATAGCAGCAGCTGAGTATCAATTATTGGTATTCAGCCCTAGGGGAAGTACACGGGTGCAGTTGTCCTTTCATCTTGAAGTCCAGCCATTAAGGACTGTGCCTCCACCTTCAATTATAATGTGTTTTTATCAGCTGCTTTCAAAAGCCTAGCCTGGGTGACTGGCTATAATATTTCTAACTAACTTTGTTGTCCCCCTCTTTAAAGAAGTAACTCTGACTGCCATGAGGAGGCAAGGGATAGAGACAGTTTTGGCTATTTCCAGCTGAAGAGAGGCACGGTTGTGATCAACAGTCAGAGATACTTCTGAGAAAACCTATCTAAAGGTCTTCAGTAGACACCAGACATTCTCAACTGGGGTAGGCATATAATTTTGAGTATGCTATGATACTAATCATAGCAATGAGATTATCAAGAATTCTGGGCAGGCTTTGATGGATAATGTTTTCTGCCTTCTAGGTAGTTATCCTCATTTACCATCTGGGAGAAGAGTCTCACAGCCAAGGGGGGCAGAATCAAGTTTCACCATGGGAGCATTGTGGGGGAAGTCCTCCATGGTAATGCACTTCTAGAAGACACTTGCACCATCTACTTCCTGCAACAACACTAGCAAACCCCTCCCCATCCCACACCAACAAGGTAGCTTGTCCTTCCCATTTCTCCATCTCTGGGGACCACCACAACACTTGTGCTTTTTGCATTTTCCCATATGCTTGTATTTCTAACCAATGTAATTCTGCCAGTGTGCTATCTATATCACCAACAGGATTCAAAA
>PVJX010029774.1:0-22635 GCA_004027295.1 Dolichotis patagonum | reverse complement strand
CGGCTCTGGGTGAGTCACGCATGGGGTGGCCAGTCACATCAGTGTGGGTTCGGGCACTCAGGCCAGTCTCAGGGGCACGAATTCATGCAGCTCAGTGAGAGCACCATGACTGCTAATCTTAGCTTCTCTAATTGTAGCCCTGGGACTGCGTGTTTGACCAGCTCTTTTCTTCTTCCTGGGTCAAAAGAATCCATCTCCCTCTGTCCAGGCCTCTCCAGAATGTTTTATTCCGGCATCTGAGCTGTCTCTCACGGAGAGGCTCCATATCCTGCTGCTTACTGGTTTGCCATCTTTTCCCCTCCTGTAGTGGTTTTTAAAAGCTTTTAGCAAAAATGTCTATTTTTGATGATGTACTTCAAAAATATGCCATCAGTGCCTGAGGTCCTAGGTAGTCTGAAGAAACACAGGATTCTCCTTAGTTGTCAGCCAGGGCTCTTCAACAGTCATTGTGCAAGTTACTTTCTGAATTTTCTTTATTTTTATTGATATTATGACACAGCAGTATTGAATACTGACCAGCTAAGACATCCCTGGATCCCTGGATCCCTGGTTCTGCTGGCTGTCACACACACAGTCACTTCTTTAGCAAGAATTACAGTCAACCTGTGTCTCCACCCCTTACCCTGAGTACTCACAGATATGGGCTCTGCAGGCTGTTTGTTCACTTTCTCAATGAGTATTGAAAATAATCCCTTATTTTCATTTGCAATAATTTATTAAGATTAATTAAAAATTTTAATAAAAATTGAGTTAAAAGATTTTTGAATCAGATAAAGATTTGCCAAGGTCTTTCGAGTCTACAGTGTCTAGAGATGTCACATTAAATAGCCTTTCATAAAATAAACCTGTTATGTTTTTATTTTTGCTCATAGTACTTTTGCTCATAGAAAGGTTATTTTTCCTCACATTCTGTGACAGTTTAGGGCATTCCTTTGTTTTGTTTTGTTTTGTTTTGTTTTTATTTTTTGAGGGAGGGTCTCTCCATGTAGTTTAGCTGACCTTGAGCTCATTATGTAACCCAACCTGGACCTGAACTTGCAGTAATCCTCCTGGTTCAGCCTCCCAAGTGCAGGAATTATAGACATATACCACCACACCTGGCTATGGTATTCCTTTGAAAGAATAACTTTCTCATTTATATTTTGCTCATTTTTTTCTTTATATCAGTTCTGATGACAATTTTACCTTTGCTTTCAAAAGAATTTTATAAATTGCCTGAGATACAATTATAGAATCACTGATTACTTTCTTTTGGCAACACTCTTCACTCCTCTGAATTCAAAAGTAAACAAATCCTATGCATATATATATATATATATATATATATATCTTATGCTTAAAATAAGTAAAAATATATATCTCATTTTCAGATTCCTTAATTTGAAAATTCATTTGTTAGCTGATGTGCTTCTGAAAAATAAACTATAAAAGATTATTAATTAGTCTTGAATTTTGTAGCAGTTTTCTTTTGAGTTTTGATTCATCAGAACTGATGTAAAGAACGAAATGAGGGAGAAAATACATTATAATACAAGTACTTAATCTCTAAAGTGGGAGAAAGCGCATTTACTTTCAATATGATTTTGATTTTTATTATAGCTCCTAAAACTATTTGAGGCTTGATTTTTAAAGATCTTAATAGATATGCTAATGGATTTTAAAAATCAATCCCTGGCAGAAGTGCCTATAGAAACCAGTATATTAAACAATAGGTAATGCTTTGTACCTACATGTTACGCAAAGGACTATGATTAGAAAAGTTGGACTCTCGTAAAGAATTGGATATTTTTATCTGGTTTTCTTCAAAATTGGTGGCATTTTGGAGTGTTATTCTGATGATATTTTAGGGGAGGAGGTTAAAAATCCATAAATCCTATTTATTCTACTAGTATTTCTAGAGTTTTATATTACTTTACTTTTCCCAGTTATTTGTAATAATTTTGTTTTAAGAGATTGGTAATGTTTGATGAGAATGGGCCTCAGATCTTTTGTCTAACAACTGCCAGAAAAACTAATCAGTCAATAAACCTTTGAAAACTCAATTATTTGATCTTTCATCAGTCTTTGTGCTTTTCCAAAACCCTTAGAGGTAAAGTACACCTTGAAATACTCTCTTTCTGAAGAAGAAAACTCACTATATTATCCTTCCTTCAGTGAGGATAAGAAGGGAAAATGTTGGATTCAGTCAATGAATTTACTTGGTATATATTAATAGGTGATGCTTATTTGTGAGTGAGTAGATATGCTCTATAGATTTTAGTACACAATGTATAATTGATTCAGTGCCTACTAAGTGATAGTCACTATGTTAGACACTTTAAATATATTTTCTTACTATATCCTTTTAGACACCAAATATCATTTTTATTATTTTTCCAATTACTGTGTAAATACATTATTAGCCTTCTTATTTCCACTATTTATGTAGATCTGTACTTATTAGAGTGCTAAATATCAAGAATATATTGTTTTAAATGCTGTTAATAATATAGCATAATTATTTAATTTTAAATCATATCTATGTGTATGCATAGAGTTCTGAAAGTATGTTTAGTAAAATGTCAACAGTATTTATCTGAGGTGAGGGAGGTCGGTGTGAAAATTCAGTAGACAAGTAATATTTTTAAAATTCGAAATACTAACAATTTTTATTTTGATACAAAAGACTAATACCAGTAAGCACAAGCTTTGATTTGACAAGTTCATTTAAATTCCATTTTCTTATGAGGAAGTAAATAATAGAAGAAAGCTCTTTCCAAAAGATACATGAAACAAGAAATTATATGCATGTCCAGAAAGAAGTGCTACTAGTAAGTTATAAGATTTCTACCAGATCCTCCTACCCTACATAAGAAATTTTTGGAAGAGAATATCTTTTATATACCACTATTTAGTTAAATATGAATTTGTGTTTTGTTCCTATATAGCAGCCTATACTCCTGTACCTCTGTGATGTCACCGAGTAACCTGTCTTTTCCTTAACATCTGTACAGTCTCCAAAACCTTCATCTCATGATTGTATTTCTTCTGTTCCAGAAAATTTTTCTAAAGAATGAGAAGGTTACAGATATTCCAGTTTTGATAGATGTCTTTGTTACTTTATCATTGCTGGAAAAAATGCCTGACACCCACAAGTTACAAGAGAAAAGGCTTCTTTTAGCTCACAGTTTAGAGAGGTTTCAGTCTGTGGTTGGTTATCTTCAAGGCATGGTGACATGGTAGAGGGGCAGGGCAGAGGAGAAACAGCTCACCACAGAGCAGGCAGGAGGCAGGAGCAATAAAGGGGCAGTTTTTGTTCTTTCATCCCCTTTTTATTACATCAAGGCTACAAGCCCATTGGTTGTTGCCACTCACACCCAAGGTGGACCTTCTGTCTTCAGTAAATCAATTCAGCCACACCCAGAACTATGTTAATCCAAAAACTGTGTTTTACTTCAAAAAAGCAAAATATAATGATGAATACCTCTTTCAGAAGTATCCAAAGAGTAAGTCACACCCTTAATCCAGTATCTCACAATTAAGATCCAGTCAGCTCTCAAAAGCCACACTTATGATCACATAAGGCTTTGGGGAGGCATCTAGATATGAGCCATAGCAGTAGAACTATCTTTAACTTTGATGGAATCATTTTTAACTTCGGAAGATTAGATAACTAACATTCTCGAAATCTCTAACTTTAAAGGGGTCTCTAATTAATTAGGCAGAGATTTGAGCAGGATTCACTTGTTTGAGTCTGCTAAGGAACTTTATAATTTATTATTCCTTTCTTTGAACTGCAGAAGATCTGCAATAGGCTTATATACGAAAGAGGACATGAGACCGATGCTTTATACAGGCCAAGACAGCCTTTGGTCAGTAATGAATGATCACTGGTTAGAAATGATGCATGTTTTATTACCTTGCAGTGCATTACATTATGCACTTGAAACTTAAATGGAAGCTTTCTTCCATCTCCTGGTAAGGTAAAGCTATTACATCTGCATCCTTGATGAAATTCTCTTTAATCAGTGGTACGCTTGATAATGATGTTGCCTTGCATGGGGCAGTGCTTGACAGCTCTAAACTTGCACTTTTTACAAGATTTATTTTAGCAAATGGAAAACTGGTCCATGAATCAAACCATGACCATGGATCTGTGCTTCTTTTTATTCAAGTCTGTGAACTAACAGTGAAGTTTAGATTTTTTAAAATAGGGTTTAAAATAGAATAGAAGAATATCCAGTGGAGGCCTGCAAAGCCTAAAATGTTTACTTTTACAATATTTGCAGGAAAATTTGGCCAACTGCTGATCTGTGTGATCAATGTAATATGACCCTGGATTTAGCTTCCTGAGACAAATTACAGTACAGTGGCCTTCCTTGGGAACAAATATAGTACATCAATTACACATCCTGAGAATGATAGCTGTGGTACTGAGGAGACTAAAAATGTTCCCTGATATGTATGGTTCTCAATGCTCCAGTCCAATCTTCCTTTCCTTTTTGTTATCAGCACATAAAATGAGCTTTCCACGTGGAATAATAACCTCAAACTGTGAGTACTGAACTTAGTCAAATTGGGCTCTGTCAGATTTGCCTCATCAAAAATGGTTCTTTGCTATTTTTTTTTTTCTGTCTCAGGGATCAAACTCATGACCTAGTGCTTGCCAGTCTGGTGCTTACACCACAGAGCTAAATCCCTGGTCCTTAAAGAGTAGGTGAATTTTTTTCCTTTGGTTCTTTGCTATTTTTGCATAGTAGATCCACCCCAAAAAGTTAAAGTGTTTCCTTACTTGTTTTAGTCCATTTTCTCTGCTGTTGCAAAGTATCACAGAGTAGGCATAATTTAAAAGTAGTTTATTCGACTCATGATTCTAGCGGCTGGAAATCAAGATCCTGCACATACTGAGGACCTTTGTGTTGGATTAGAATACGCTAGAAGGCTCACATAGTGAGCATAACTATTTGGATGATTGTCTTTTAACTCTACTGGCCCAAGATTACAAACGTGCTTGAGTCTCAAAGCTCTACTGAGGAGCTTCTGCAGCAGCCTAGCCATGCCTTGAATTGTCTTTCAATTTCTCTCGAGTGTAGCAGAGACTGCAGCAAGCCTTCTGAGCGCTACTCTCTTATTGGCAAGCAACCTGACTGGTATAAGCAAGTTCTTTTGTGGGGGAAAAAGAGGAGAAGACCCTCATTTTTAAAATTTCAATTTCATTTTAAAATTAACGTGCATTCAATGTACATGTTCATGGGGTTCAGTGTGGTATTTCAACACGTGCGTACAGTGTGCACTGGTCAAATTGGGGTGATTGGCATTTCTCTGTCGTCATTTAGTTTGGAGCCATCAAGCTCTTTCTTTCTAAATTTAAAACAATATATATAATAGGTTATACATGAGCTATCATTGGATTATTGCACATTGGAACACCAGAGCTTGTTCCTTTTATTTAATTGTGTTTTGATATTCATTATCCCAACTCCCTTTACCCACTCTCACCCTCTTGTTCCATTTTTTCAATTAAAAAAGTAATGTGAATAATATAAAATATATACAAAAGTACAAAGACTAACATAATGAACCTTCATGTACCAATCACTAGTGGTTATAATGTAGACCTAGCTATTCATTAGAGTTTGCAAAGTGATGATACTCTATTATCTTCTATTTTGTTTGTTAGTTGAAATACATATAACCAGTTACTATGGTACAGTTCATACAGATGTGGCAAGCTAAATACTTGTGGCAAACTAGTTATGTTTTTATTGTTTTCAAATAAGACATTGTTACTTAGAATCCTCCAATGGGGATAAATGATGTTTTAAAAAAATAGCACTACAAATTCATGGAGTTAAAATATGTGTTTCAATCAGTATTCTTATTGCTGTTCAAAATATTGCATTTTTGGTAATTAGGGGAATTTTTTACTTAGTTCTTGCATCTTTTTTTGTACAAATGCAGCAATCTTTGATTCTTTCCTTGCTTTCTAATATAATATGTTCACTGTTATCCGTGCCATTTATTATTTTATAAAGCTGAGAAAACTAAAGGAAATTTGATATAGGTTAATAACATGGTAAAAGTTTTATAGCTAGTAAAATTATGGGCCAGGTATTCTGACCCAGGTTTATCTTCTTCTAAAACTTCTATTAAAGTATACATTAGTGGATTTTCTACAAAATCCATTCTTATTTAATTAAAGATTTTGCAAATTCTGTTTTAAGGGCAAAAACAACTCAAAACCTTTTTCATGTACTTTCTTCTACATATATCGGGAAGCCTACATGTTCCTTTACTTCTCTTTCAATTTTAAGATAAATTTTGTTCTTTAGCCAGGATCAATTCTTTGCTTCTTATAGCAATTCTTATACAGGATGTTATCTTTTTATTTTCAATTATCTATTGTTCCTCCATAGATTGTTTGTATCTATTTTCTCTCTTTTTATCTTATGGGTTCACAGAGAAAGTCAAAAAGAACCGGATAAAGCTCTAATCTATAGCTTTGTCCTTTTCAACCTTGAGAGTGCTCCTGCACCCTTGGTCTGTATGTTCTCCAGTGCTGTTGTTCTTACATACAATGCATCAGACCTACATCAGAATAGCATTTAAGAAAACATACTGTGTCCCTATCTTCTGGGTTGGGTAGATGAGCTCACTGTGTATTTTAGAATTGAGAGTTTTAGAATTTTTTGATGACAGTAATGCTACACTACTATTTCAGAAACTCTATGAGCATTTTTTTCCTCATCAGAATAACTTTACTGCATTTATGTATCACTTTTGAAGTCATGCTTAACTTGTACATCATTAACATTTTAAAATCTCAAAACAAATTTTTGAAAAGTATGTGTTGAAGACCTCAAGACAAAAGATAAAGCAAAGGTACCCAACCCTAAGGATAAACATCAGCGATTGATATTCTAAATAGATATCCATCACCTTGAGGAAACCAGAAGGAGCCTCTAAACCAACCCCCTAGAGGCAAAGACTTTGTTCTGTGTTCATGCTCACTTCCTACTTGACTCACTTTCCCATTTGATTCTGATTTAATCAATTTTACCTGAGCAATTATACTCATGATCTTATTGGTTGACCATAGTTCTGTCCCATGTCATGCTCACCTTGTGAGTTCCCATTTTCCCCTACCTTGGACCCTCCTCATCTTGTGGTTTTGCTCTACAAAAATCCCTAGAGAAGGCAAGGTCTTTGGCAACCCACTTGGGACTCCTGTCTCTCTCTTGCATAGAAGCTTTCTTTCTCGCAATAAATGTATTCTACTTAAAAAAATATAAATACTAATGTAACTAATATCCATAATATGCAAAATACAGAATTTTCTCTCTCTCTCTCTCTCTGTGTGTGTGTGCGTGTGTGTGTTTGTGTGTTGAGTACAAGACATATATTTACCTCCCTGTGTACACCAGTAATAAAACCAGGTCTCCAGTTTCTACCACACATTGAGTGCTCTCACTTTTATAGCTCCTACCTAAGGGACTGGCTCCTAAATCACCTAGATGTGAGAGTTGATAGGGTTCTAAATTCATGAGTCCCTTAGGATATCAGAGAACAAAGAGGTTAGTTTAAACAGGAGCAGGAGCACTTCCAGTGTCTACCCCAGGCTCAGTGTAGAGAGAGCAGACAGAAACTCTCAGATTCCAGTTTCTTCCTGGAAAGGTTCATCTGTGTGCCTTCCCAACTGCTGCTCAAGGGTTTGCCTTATAACTAGCCTCCATCTGGGAGCTGAGGGTGCAGGCAATTAGTAGACCTGTAAAGCACATGAATAGGTATGTAACTAAGATGTACAGTCATCCTAGATGTTTATCAATGCATGAACAAGGAAAATGTGGCATACATACAAAATAGAAAATTTTTAGCTATAAAAGTAATATGCCATTGATTGCACAACACAGATGAACCTGGAGGATATTAAAGTGAAATGAACCAGACCCAAAAAGGCAAACACTACAAGACTTCACTCTCTTGTGGAGTCTAAAAAGTTGATCTCATAGAAGTACAGAGTAAAATGGTGGTTACTAGACTCTGTTGTAGGGGACAGGTAGATTTCAACTAAAGGATACGTATTTTCAGTTAGGTAACTGTTCAGCAGATCTGTTGAACAGCTTGGTGACTACAGTTAATAATACTGTATTTTATACTTGAATGTTGCCAGGAGATCTTAAACGTTCTGAGCACACATAGCAAATGGTAACTGTGAGGTGTGATGGATATGTTACTTAGCTTGATTGCTATAATAATTTCACAATATCAAAATATCACATAAATCTTTAAAAATAGAATTTTTAATTTGTCAGTGATACCTTAATGAAGCTAGAAAAAGTGATAACAAACCCTTAAGCCTGTAAGTTTTCTGATTTTAAATTGGATTTAAAATAAAATAAAAAGTGAGAATATGAACACATCCAAATCACGGTCATACTGGATTTGTATAGTATGCATAATGAAGAAATGAGTAACTGATATACCTGTTTGATCACACTAATGTAAGAATTTTAATGAGGGAACAGATGATATAAGGTATTGAATCAAATAAAAAGCTAATGCTAGTAAAAGTCGTATTGATTTCATGTGGTCTCAGCTGTGGCCTGAACTCTAACCTCCAGATCAGCATACTGTGCTTTTTAATGTCAAAGACCTTTTCTTAGGATTTTAAAAGACAATCGAATGGCAGTACAAATAGCTTAAATCTGAGATTTGGACTTTTTCCAAGCTTACTGCCTATTTTAGTCTTTGGAGAATGAAACTGATGGTATATTTTTTAGCAGTATATAAGCCACTTGCAAATGTTGCAACAGAGCATAAAGATAATTTCCAGGACTGCAAATCACTTAGAGTGGGTTAGAAATGCACTCTGCTGTTGTCCTCCATGCTGAAACACCCAACTGTCTAGCTTGTGACTTATCATCTGTGAGAGAGCTGACAGTAGATTTCAATGAGCCAGTGCGCCACAGTTTCTGGGCCATTTGTGTTTAATAATAATATCTAGACACATCTTGCAGCCACTAAACTCTTGGTGCCATTTTCAATGATCTATGATTGGAAATTTCAAATTTCAAATTTAATAGTATGACAAGTTGTATATGTGACCTTATTAATTAAGCTATTCATCATTGATGTAAGGTACTGAATTGCATATAGCTACCATGGTGACAGACTACAAACATTATCCTTCACATTGAAAAAATTTTTTAAATATATGATTTTTATTATCAATAAAATTAAGAAACATATTTCTTAAAATTTTACTTGTAATTGATTATCTTAATGTGTAATGATTGCTCATTAAGGGATGACACCTTACGGTGTCAAACTTTAAGAAATCTTACTATTGATGCTACAGACAAAGAATTTCCTTCATTCTAAGTATTACATGCTGTCTTAGTTCATTTTCATTTGCTATAAAAAGTACCACACACTGGATAATTTATGAAGAAAAAGTTTACTTTGGCCCCAGTTTGAGGAGCTGGCGAGTGCTTGTCTGAATGGCCACATTGAGTGAGGGCCTCGGATTGTTTCCATCAGGACAGGAAGTGGGAAGGGCAGCTGAGGGAGTGCTGAAGACAGGAAGACTCCTCCCATGGAGCTAACCCATTCTGGAAAGGTTGTCTGCCTGTCTTCATGCCTGTCTGTCTGTCTGTCTGTCTGTGTATGTATGTATCTATCTATCTACCTTATGTATGTATGTATATATGTATCTATCTACCTTATGTATGTATGTATGTATGTATGTATCTATCTATCTATCTATCTATCTATCTATCTATCTATCTATCTATGTTAGTCTTTGCCTCCATGACCCAAATGTCTGCTACCAGACTCTTACCTTTCCCCATTGCTGCACTGAAGAATTAAAATTGTGACCCATACACTTTTGGGGGACATAGTCACACCATGACCAATGCTTTGTCTCAGTGACCCTACATTCCTTAAGTAGCCTCAGTTTAGTGAATCAGACTCTCCAGCCACATGAAATTCATAGTGACACTTCACCACAGAGTTAGAGAACATTCTTATTGTGGTACTTTTTATTATTTGATGACTTACTCTACATTATTCATCTGTTCAGGAGAATCTATAGATCAGGCCAGCTGATCTGAGTTTCATACTTCATTTTCTGATTGCTGCCAACTCATTCTCCATAAACTTTTTAGAGGAATAGGATATGGCAAATTGTACTTTATTGTGCTTTTTAACTTGTGAAAGTAAAGGAAGTTAAATAATCTATCTCGTAACAGTGAAACTTTTGAAGACAAAATCAGTCTCTTTATGGCAACAGACAATGTTTGATGTGATTCAGTAGTCTTATTACTTCATAATAGCTTAGTGACTGTTAATCCTGTCATTGGGCCTCTTTCCTACACAGCATTTCAGAGATTACTTCAGACCTAGGCAATCCTAGATCTTTCATAATCTTTTGTAGTTATAAAGACTATGATCCTTTGCTGATCATTTGTAATTATTAACATTTTGATTTTACCAGGCCAAGTGTGATGGTGTACTTCTGTAATTCCAGCACTCTCTGGGAGGCTGAGACAGGAGGATCTCTGTGAGTTCAAGGCAAACCTGAACTACATAGCAAGATCCCATGGGAAAAAACACTATAACTGAATATATGCAACTCAAACTTATTTATTTAACTTCTTTTAGACATTGATTTTTTACAAAATCTATAGTCATTTGCAGAAATTTTATATGGAGACATATTTGGATATATTTATATTTAGACTAAAATCTTAAAAAGCAGTGTATAGAATCTAGTGGCATATGAACAGAATTTAATCCATAGGTAGATTTTTATGGTCCATTCACAGTTGTTAAAAATTGAATTAGTTGCTAATGTTTGTGACTTGTGCAATTTCATATACAAAGGCTTATTTTCAACTTCATTTTTTCAAAATGAAACATGTATCAGCAATCAATGGGGCTGATTAAATGCTGCCCCTGGGGATAAGGCTGAATGATTTCTAGTACACTATTTTCCCTTCAACAGTTACTTGCTCTGCTAGCTTCAGTAGGCATTCAAATTCTCTATCTTTGTGGGTAGAATGTTAACAAATTTTATACTGATTTTTTTAACTTCATTTAAGATTTATGTCCCTTAACATTATTTCACTTGGATGTATTGAATTTTCTGTATATTATTAACTAAATGACAAGATTTGTTTTTTCTTTAAAAAGTAGAATTTGGCTTTGTAAAGAGCAAGAAGATACTCATTCAGTAAGTCTGTTTGGAAGTTGATGTTACATTGCACAGCAGTAAATGTTAAGGAACCCTGAACATTTATACAGCACTGATTTAGCAAAACAGGCATTATAAATCTTGACTGCTACAGGATATAGTAATTATGAAAAACTATATAAACTATTTATATATGGTTTCTTTTGATGAAAACATTTTTAGCTAATTTTTTTCTGTAATTCTTGATTTTGTGGTGATATTTCCAGACTGAACGCATTTACTCATGTTTACTTTATATTTGGCAATGAGAATTCAGTCTTACTGTATTAAACTTTTGATTCAGCCAAATTGCTAATACCAGTGTTGATATCAACCATTACTCAGCAAATGTATTATGAAATGTAAGTAGCTTTTAATCAGCTTTATTCAACTTCATGTTTGAATAATCTTATGTTCTTCTACTCCAAAACAGTAATAAATAATCAAACTTAGTAGCTTGAATTTAAATTTTGTCTCTCTTGATTGGTATGATTAAGTTTATATAGAAAAGCTACTTTTATTTTTTGTTTCTGGTACTGAACACATGGCCAGCTAACTGGTACATACATGATTTGTCTCACAAAGTACTTTCTGTTTTCACTGGACTTTCTCATTTGGATGATGTATAATGGAAACACTGCATCTGAGACTTCACAGAACTGTCGGTGCTGCTACTTAATAATACAAGGTCACTTTCAGGATCATTTTGTTCCTTTTGTTTTCTTTGCCATAGTAATTTTAGTTTTGTTTAGATTTAACTAGTTTTAAAAATTCCACAGAGAGAATGTTGTGTGATGAAATCAGAAACAAAGAATGTATTATCCTTTTGAATTTACCAGAATGGATAGTGTAATTATGCTGAAAATTGGGTTAAAGTATTAACTTTATGTGGGACATACTTTTAAATTAAAATGCTATTATCCATAACTGAGAATCACATAAATAGTTTGTAGTATTATTACCTTTTTTCTCTTCTTTTTCTGTGTAACTTCCCCTGGAAACCACAGTTACTTGCATGGTTTTAGGTACTACTTACCCATTCTTATCACTCCCAAATCGCAGGTCATTCCCTGTGTGTACTGATAGCCCTGATTGCTCCAGCGAGCTCTGGTCCTTGTGAAATACCATATTTTTACTTTGAATTTTCATACAGCTGTACAACTAACATTTCAAAATTGAAGTCATTTATTCCTACCATTACTCTAGCTTTTGATTTTTCTTTCTGACAACTGAACGGGTAAGTTGAAAATTGGGATTGTAATAATAACCAATAGTACCTGGTTTGACCACTTACGAAGTCTGTTGGTTCTGGAAAAAAAAAACCCAGCATCCTAATTCTGAACCTGAAATAGTGACTGGCATACAGGTGTTTAGCAAGTGTAAGCAATTATTTAAGGTGTCTGTTGCTGTGTAGACAATAATTCCAAAATGCATTGCTTAAAGCAGCAATTTATTTTTCAAGATTTTACTATTGTGGCAGAGAGGGTTTGATTGCTAAATCAAAATGATAATGCTCAAATCTATAGTTTGCTGTGTACAAAAACAAATAGCGACAGATTAAAATGATGGCAGAGTACCAAAGACTTGAAGAGTACCAAAGGACTAGGGGTAACATCTCACTGTCTTTGTGAGGCCGTAGCATGACTGACTTTTTTATCATAGCAGGAAATAGGGAGTGCAAAATGGGGTCTCGTGGGGTTCCTACACTCTGCTCATCTTGTAGGCACCACCAATGCAGCCCTTCTTGGGTCTAAGACCATTGGCAAATTATTAATATTACTGTTACCAATTAACAGCACTCACAAACTGTTTTAAAAGTCATGGGACCCATAACACATTGCTACACTATGAGTTAATAGTTTAGTGCCTTGGCTAGGCATGAATTTTAGCACAGTGTTAGGCCTAGTGGAATTTTCACAGTGCAGTGATTCCCTGGCTTCACTGGGCTTAGGCAGTTTTCTAATTCATGTGATATAAGCTGGGGTCATTCATTAGAGGCTGGAGTGTCCAAGACATTTACATGGTGACACCTCAGATGGGGTGGCTGAGCTGTCTGACGGCTTATGGCTTTCCTTGTGGGAGGTGGTTCTTTACATGGAAGCTCTGGGTTCTGAGATTGGAAATGTGAACAGATGTCCTCAAACTTGGCTTAAGCCCTACACTCTCCTGAATTTGCTTTGTTAAATCAAGTCCCAAGTGCACTTCACCTCCAGGAAAAGGAAATGGACTCCATTCTGATGGAAGATAAGGTGTGGAATTGCAGGGATAGAAGGAAGTTTTAGTGGTCGTCTTCGTAACCATCTGTTATGATTTGTTCTTGTTGTTGATATAATTGTTGTGGTATCATCACCACAGCTACTCTGTAGTTAAAAGATGCCATGTCTCTGGCCTGAAGTTTTGAAATAGCCTTCTAACTGGTACCTCCACTTGCTCTCTTATTCCCTTATTATTCTTCATAATCTGTCAGATTATGCTTTTGTATTATTTTAATAATAATGCAGTAATGTTGCCCCATTTATTACTAGTTATTTTCACAAAAGTACCCAAGCAGAATGTTTCATTTTTACTACCTCTTGCTATTTAAGGGAAACTTAAGGAGATGTTTATACTTACATTAACTATGTTGTAAGAGTATAATCCTATTTAAATGACATCTCATATCTCAAGAATTAAATGAAAAGGCATATTCCTGTGAAAGACATATCTTAAGAAGAAAGCAATTTATTGATTCCTTAATGAGAAAACAGCTTTTCTGTATAAGAGTGTATGTGTTGTCTTCTATTTCGTGGCAAATAAAAATACTAGTATCATTATGAAAAAAGAATGTAACCTGAAAACAAAAAGACACTTCCAGTAGCTTTATAGTATAATTTCAAGCCAGAGATTGTAATGCCTCCTGCCTTGTCTATGTTGCATGGAATAGCTTTTGTGATTTCATGTCCCTTCTTGGTACCAAATGAATTTTAGGATTATTTTCTCTAATTCTGTTAGATATTCTGTTGGAATTTTGATTGGAATTGCATTAAATTCATATGACAACTTTGGGAGTATGGCCATTTTTGCTATATTGGTTCTTCTTTTCCAAGAATAAGGACTTTCTTTCCATTTTCTAATATCCTCTGTGATCTCTTTTTTCAGAGTACTGTAGTTTTCAGTGTAGAGGTCTTTTACTTCCTTCCTTGATTGATTCCCAGGTATTTTATTTTTTGGATGCTATTTTGAAAGGTGTTGTCTCCCTGATTTCTCTCTCAGTGAGTTTGCTATTCTTGTACAGGAATTCTATTGATTTTTGAATGTTGATTTTGTATCCATCTATGCTACTAAATTTGGTCATTAAATATACAAATTTTTTGATGGAGTTTTTGAGGTCTTCCATGTATAGTCATCCATACATAATTATAACTAATGTCATCCAAACATAATTATAATTTAACCTTTTTATTTCCTGTCCTTATCCTTGTATTTCTTTCTCTTGTCTAATTGCTCTGACTAGTGTTTTCAGAACTATATTGATTAGAAGTGGTAAAGAGAAAAAGAAACTAGGGATGGGCCAGAGTCCCACTGTCACCTTCAAGAACATTTCCCAGAGCTTCCACTTGCTGTGCTAGGCTCTGCCTCCTGAAGGATGTGTCATCTCCTACACTGCTGGAGGTTGGTGACCAAGTCTTTAACACATGGGTCTGTGGCCGACACATAAGATCAAGCCCGTGGTAGGTTGCCTCTATTAAAAAAAGAAAATAAAACGCATGGGAATGAATGTGGGGGAGCTAGCATCCTGTTTCAATTTATGTTGCTGGTGGAATTTAAAGTGGCATAACCTCAATGGGAAATAATAACTCTCTTGTTCTTGGAATACCTAAATTTCAAATTACCATGTGACCCAGGAATTCTACTCCTACATATAAATTTCTTCATAGTCTTAGTATATTGTTTCCTTTCTACCAAGAATGCTATTCTCACGTCTTCCCCTGGCTTTATTTGTATGCTTCTATCCTAGAAGCCCCATTCATTCTACTCAGGAAAACCTCCTTTTTGTGCTTAGATTTCACATAAATGGTCTTTTCTGTCTTTCTACCATTATTATTTTCTATCTCTGCACTTTATATCTTTCATTGAACTAATTACAATTTTGTGCTTTCTCTGACTAGATACTTGTTATATATCTTCCTTTTAAACTGAAATTTTCAGTTCCTGAGGATAGAGCTCTCTATCTATTTAATAACCTAACATGTGCCTGACATATTTAGGTAATGTGATAAATAGCTGTAAAAATAAATACACAACCAAAGGAATTTTGTTCAAAATATGTCTTGGTTACTTTTCTCTCATTGCGGAGACAGAGAACCTGACACCCAAAATGAAGGAAGAAAAGGTTTATTTAGCTCACACTTTGTGGAGTTTTCAGTCTATAATCAGCTGACTCCAAGGCAGGGTGGCACTGCACAGAGGCAACAGTTCAGGGCAGCAGAAGACAGAAAAAGTAGCAAGAGCAAAAGAAGAGTGGAGAACAAGCCTTTTTCCTCCCTTCCATTGTAAGCAGGCTATCACCCCCAGGGCGGGTGTAATACTCACACCACTTCCAATCGTTGTGCCCTCCTTTTGCATAGGGTGAGAGTGTTTACAAAGTGCGGACCCTGACCTCCTGCTGAGTCACTTAGTTGAACTTCTAAACTTCTCAAGTTGACACAATGTATCAATATAAAACAAGAAATGTTATTATATAATATTTATATTTTAATGAACATTTAATAAGTTGAGGAGCATTTAATACATTTTTAGAACAGTTTCATCATAGTTTCTATAATACCATACTTTTGTAACATTCTTTAAAAGAAGAGTGGTTTTATTGTTGGTAGACCTTAGTTTGATTTCTGCCCCTGCTAACTGTATGGATTTAATTTACTTAGTCTCTGTGAATCTTATTTTCCTCATTGAAAAAAGTATGACTAATGTTGGCCATGTGGCATGATTTTAAAGAATTAAAGATAAGATAAATGTATCAAGTATGGCACCTGGTGTATATAGTTGTGCTCAGTAAATTTGGGAAATATTGGTTTTTCATCTCATTTGTTAAGAAGGATCAGTGGTAGGGAAAACAAAAACATTATCTGAGTATTTATTGCAAGAGTTCTATAGACTTATGAAAAATATTCAAGTTAAAATAAAACCCTTTTGTGATATCTGGATGGATACTAGTAAAAAATGTTTCATTTCTCCCCTATTTCTCTGTACCTTTTTTGTGATGTTATGGCATTATATCTTGGATATATCTAGAATAAATGTACTTGTTTAGTATTATACTGAGGAGAACAAACAAACTAGGTGTGAAACTATAGGGTATAGAAACAAATGAAGATCTTAAAATTAGACTTTATTACACTAGACCTTGTTTATAAATCATAGTTTCTTCAATTTTAGTATTTTTTATTTAGTTCTATATTTGAATAACCATAATTTAACTTTACTGTATAGCTTTCGGTGTCACATGCATAGTATTATGTTCCAAGGGATAGAAGTATTGATAGATGAAATTTTGTAATTTTTTATGTCATTGGCCATGGCAGTTAGGGAAATTGACAAGATTAGGAAACAAATTTGTTTATGAACTGAGTAATATTGACCCTTGGAAATGGATATTTGGGAATTCCTTATGTTTCTATATTTTTCAGTGTGTTTTTAAATATTCATAATTAAGACAAGAAGAAAATAAGAGTTTAGTTTAAAGTTTATATATAGAACAAGGAGACAGTTTAGGAACCTTTCCTACCTTCTAATATAAAGTCTTTGTTGTGATTCTATGAGAGCATAATAAAGCATATATTATTATTATTATTATTTGTCTTTTTGAAACAGGGTTTCACTATACAGTTTAGACTGGTCTTGAACTCACTGTGTAGCTTAGTCTGGCTTCAAATTTGCAGGGATCCTCCTGCCTCAGCCTCCCAAATGCTGGGATTATAGGCATGCGCCACCACACCCGGTGAAGTCTATTAGTTTTAGTCACATCTACCATGTATAAACTTCTTTATAATGACACACTGTTAAATCTGAATGAGGAGCAAGGGATCACTGGATATTTCAGGAAACCTCCCAACAAGCAACATGAAGATACACAAATAAGTAAAAAACTTAACAGCTATGAAATTAATGAGGAAATAGAAGATGGGATTGAGATTCAGAATTACATGATATCCAGAAAGCTAGAGTATAATGCAAAAGTGAGTACAAGAAAATTTAGACAATAAAATATTTCAAAATTAAATGTTAGTAGGCGTTAAAACTGAAAAAAAAAAGAGTAAGAAATCCATCTCAGCCTTCTCACGAAAGCCCTTGTTATGTGAAAGGAACTTTTTGAAACTCTAAAAAATGGTAGTCTACAAATCTGACAGAACCCGTAGACAGTGATTGTACCTGTATGAGGCTATCAGATGAATTTTAAGCTTTGAGCCTAGGTGCCTTGAGTCAACCAGGGAATTCTTTCCTGTTCAAAAGCTTTTTGTGGATAATTCCTGGGCCTTATTTCCACTGGCTTTAATTTGAATAAATTGGGATGAGGCATCGTTATTTGTAAAAGTGCTTGGGATAACTCTTGGTACAGCTTAGGTTGAGAACCCTTAATTCAGCATGCACTTCTTAAAAGCAGAACTGTACTGTTTAAAAGCAGTGTATACCAACATTTTGCATAAAATTATCTGTTGACATTTTAAAACTGAAAAGTGTAATCATCATTGATAGCATCAAGTTAGAGGAATAAATGTAAAAGCATTATGACTTTCCCCACTCCCCCATCCCTGCACAAAATCTGATCAAATAATTAATTATACTTTAGCATTTAAAGAGAGAATCCTGTTTTATTATGTTGTACATGCCAAGATGTCATAAACAACTAATTTCCATGATTTAAACCTCAGCTTGATAGCAAAATACCCTCCAAGTCTGTTTCTTAGGATGGGTCTGACTAGTGAAAGATGCTGCAGCAGTCACCTGTTTGGGGCCCACCTATGGTTCTTGTGCATGAGACTCTTCTACGGGGCTTGTTAAAAGGATACTGCTGGATTCACCCAGATTCCGATCCACATCCACTAGGTCACACATAGATTACAGGTGAACTAAGTGTTTATAGATTCACATCAGTGCAGGTTATCTGCTGAGCATAATTTGGAAAAGCAAGATGAAAGTGTTAAAATTTTCAGCCTTTGCCTGTATGGTTTTCTTTAGGCCATAAACAGACACCAACCCTTCAGTGGTCAGTTTTCACAAGCCTATTTTGGAGCTTCTAATTGATTTATTTCTAAGTTTAACTTTTTGTAATAAAGATCCAGCTTTCCTGATTTATCTTATTTTATTGAAGCAAAGTTCAGTAACACTAAGAACTTTATTAGAAGCAGAAGAAAAGGAAAATGAAGTATTTGTGGAGGGAATCAAGATTTCACTTTTACTTATACACAACATAATCTATAATCACTTATCCTATCATTTACTTAATATTCACCCATGATCCTTAGTAATGAGACAAAATTGTTGAAAAAGTAGGGAAGAAATCTTTGTCAATATCTGACTTTTTACCATGTCTCTCTCTATATGGAGACGAGTACTAGATATTTCTAAAGTTTCAGAAAATTATGCCATAAAAATATGTTTCAGAAAAATGCATGTCTATTCTATGTTTGATATACATAGTTCACAGATTTGTATAGAAAGAGTTATGTAGAAGTTTCTTTTCTTCTAAAATTCAGTTACTACACTGTAAAATTCGCTTACTACATTCTTTCATACAACAGCAGAAGTGTATCTTTTCTATCAGCTGCCAACTAATGGCATAAATTTTCTCATTTTGGGTAAGATATCATGCACATTTGCTGAACTGTTTAGAATCTATCCTATTTATAAGAAAAGGAATTCCTGTATGTGTTTGTCCTAAACTAATTTTTAAAAATTATTGTTGCTGGCAAACAAGAAGTACCAAGAAGTTCCAGCACCACCACCACACCGCTCCCCTGCCCCTGCTGTCAGTGACCGGCTGATCCAGAGGAACACAGGTTGTGATGATAGCCATGGAGGCGAAATGCAATTGGATCCTGTGGTGCTTTGGTGTTTCACTAACATTGCAGGTCTAGGGCCAGTGGTCTGATCATGGGTTCAGATGATAGTGGTATGCAGGGTGGCACCTAGGGGGGATCTCCTTCTGAGGGCTGCAGCCTTTGTTGATTCCCTATGGTCTTGTTTTGGGAAACTGTTTCCATTGTTTTGTTGATTTGGGTTTTATTTTCTTTTGTTTGATTATGTCAGATCTGATGGCAGGTGCAGCTATTTCAAAGATAGCAATATATATTATGGTAGCAATTTTGGATTTACTATTGGCTTGTTTTGAAGTTCTTTGTTGCATTTATCATTTTGTTTTTATTGTTTCTATTCTATTCTGTTCTGTTTGATTTTCACTATATCTGAAGCTATCTGCAGGTATTTTTGAAAACATCAAAAAGTGTTATGGTAACTATTGTTGATTCTCATCTCAATGTTTTGAAGTCCTATATCTTTTACACTGGTTCATTTTGATTGGTTTTATTCTGTTTTATCCTCTTTAAAATAAAAAAGAAACACTTTTAACCCCAAAATAAATTCATAGGCTAAAAAGGATGGAAAAAAATACTCCACACAACAGGGAAACAAACAGAAATAGCTATACTACTTTTATGCAATGTGAATTTCAAGCCAAAGCTGATCACAAGAGAGAAAGAAAGACATTACAATTGGTTAATGGAACTATTCAGCAGGAAGAGATAACAATTACAATCATATATACCCCAAGGCACAGCACACTCAACATCATAAAACAAATTCTAATAGACATAAGAGATCTCAATATAATTATAGTAGGAGATTTCAGTACCACACTATCAAAATATATCAACTAAAACACAATAACAGAATCAATCAAGAAATATTAGAGTTGAACCCAAACCTTTGAAAAAATGAACTTAATAGATATATGCAGAATGTTCTACTCAACAACAAAACACATATTCTTTTTGGCCATGTGTAGACCACATACCAATTGGTATGTGGTAGACCATATACCAATAAATAAAACATGGCAAGACAAATGCAAAAGAATCAAAATTTTACTATCCATATTATTAGATCAGAATACAATAAAATCACAAAATCTATGCAAACATATGTAAGTTAAACAACACACTGTTTAATAATCAGTGGGTCCCAGAGAAAATTAAGAAATCATGAGGTCTTAGAAAAACAGAATAATTCAAACTCAGATGTTGTACAAGGAAAGAAAATTTAAAGATCAGATCAGAAATAATGAAATGGGGACCAAAAAAGTAATACAAAGAATCAATAAATCAAAGAGTTGGTTCTTTGATAGGATAAACAAAATAGATGAATCCTTAGCCTATCTTACAAAAAAGAAAAAGACACAAAGCATAATTAGAAATGAAAAAGATGAAAGCACAACAGACATTGCTGATATCCAGAAAATTATTAGCAACTGCTTCATAAACATTTATGTCAAAAAGTTGGAGAACTCAGAAGAAGTGGAGATATTCTTAGCCCAAAACAAAACCAACAAACCGTGATAATCTTGAACAATACAGTAATGGATAATGAAATCAAAGCAATAATAATAGTAAAAATCTACCAAGTAAGAAAAGCTGGGGACCTGGTGAGTTCACCACCACATTCTATAAGAACCACATTCTATAAGGGAAAATGTAGCACCAATACTCTTTAAATTCCTTAATAAAATTGAGAAGGAAAGAGTATTTCCAAAATCATTCTCAGAAGCTAACATTATCCTGATAACAAAATTGGACAAGGATCCAACTAAATAAAGAGAATTGTAGGCCAATTTCTCTAATGCAAAAATCCTTAACAAAATACTGGCAAACAGAATGCAACAAATCATCAAGATGATGATATACCATGATATGTCTCTGAGATGCAGGGATAATTCAATGTATGCAACTCAATAAATGTAGTTCATCACATGAACAGAAGCAAAGACAAAAATCACATGACCATCTCAATAGATGCATGAAAAGTTTTCTTTTATTATTATTTTGGAGGTAGTAAAACACAACAGAACAAGATGGAACAAAGCCAATTGAGACAGTGTAGTGAAATTGGTACAGAACTTCACAGCAGGTTACCCAGATAACAGTAATAGGTACTAATATATCTTGTTATCTTCACAATAGTTGTTCTTTCAATCAGATATAGCAAAATCAAAGGAAATACAGAACATTACAGAACTTATCAAAACAGAATATGGAATAGAGCAATATCATTAATCAGAAAAAAGCAAAACAGTGATAAAAATATTTGCCTTCAAAGAGATGGTAGAAGGAAATCCCTCTTTATTTGCTATATTGCATATGGTCAACCTCCCAAGAGATGCTCAGATCTCTGGCTCCCACTTGCTAATGGGGTGGGGGTGAGGGTGGGGATGGAATGTGTGATTTTCAGCCCAAATGCCTATAGGCTCACAGCCCCTCCCCTCGGGCTGCCAGCGGCTTGCTTTCTTTTCCAGCGCCCCAAGTTCCAACAAGGCGCTGATCTCCTTTTGATAAAATCTAATGCCGTGCCTCTGAGCTATATCCCCAGATCCTATTTCAATATGATACAGGCCAACATCGTATTTAGTGGGGAAAAATCTGAAATATTTCCTTCTGAAGTCAGTAACAAGTCAAGGACACCCATTGCCACTTGTGTTTCAGCATAGTACTGGAAACATTAGCCACAGCAATTAGAGAAGAGAAAAGAACAAAAGGGATATGTACAGGAAAGGAAGAAGAAATTATTGTTTGCAAGTGATATGACCCTCTGCCTAGAAAACCCAAAAAATTCTTCCAAAAGACTTTTAGATTTAATAATTTCAGCAATATAGTAGGATACAATAGTAACACAAATCGATAGCATTCCTATACACTAATAATGAGCTCACTTAGAAAGAAATTAGGAAAATAATACTATTCACAATAATATAAAAAATTAAATACAAGGTATTAACCTGACTAAAGAGGTTAAAGACCCCTAACAATGATAATTACATTAGGAAAACATCAGAAAATGAAAAAAATATATCCTGTTCTTAAAAGAACCAACATATTCAAAATGGCCACACTTCCAAAATCATATACAGATGTAATATAATCCCAATCAAAATACCAATATCACAAAGCTAGAGAAAACTCCTAAAATTTATGTGGAGCCAGGAGAGACCCAGAACAGCAAAAGCAAGCCTGGGTAACAGAGGCGAAGCAGGTAGCGTCACAACCCCAGACCTGAAGCTGTGCTGTGAAGCCGCAGTGATTAAAGCAGCTGGTGCTGGCACAGACACTGGCACGTGCGTCATGAAACTGAACAGAAACAGCAGAAAGATACGTTCTTTAATAAATGGTCCT
>PVJX010029773.1:0-22638 GCA_004027295.1 Dolichotis patagonum | reverse complement strand
CTGGTCAGCATGACTGCAGGTTTGGAAAGTAACCTGCATTTAGAGAAAGTGAGGTAAACACGCCTGCAACAGCAGAAGGTTGCAGATAGAACAGTATCTGTTTAGTATTCTCCCCTTCAATTGTGAAAAATACCAGAAGAACCTTCCAAAGGAGCATAGTCAAGGGCAAGAGCAGAGATCTGGAAGCACGGACCCCATGAGTGCCTGCATTCAGCACCCACAGCTATCCCTTCCCTGTAGGACTATACCACCTCAGTGGAGGCATTGAGCTCTATCTTTATTATTCATAACATTTCCTTCCCTTGTTAGACTTTCAGTTGACAAGTATATGTTAAAGAGATGACTTTTTCAATATGCTTGTATTGATTAAATTAAATTTTTGTGTTTCTCCCTTACATCCTTTGTTTCCTTATAGCCCTTGAAACGTAGTCTGCTAAATAATGTAGCTAAATAAATACATAAATGCATTTAGGTTGGTGGAAGGGTGCATATTTATGAGAAACACTCATGAGGAAGTCAAGCTGTGAAGAGAGCTTTACTCACACAACCTTTGACCCTTTGAAATGCCCTCAGATGTCCTTAAAACCACAGGAAGCCTATTTGTTTATGGAAGTGTGCCAGGTGTTTCTTTCTCATAAATTTGTAATTGATTAATCATCATCACCTAGAAAAAAAGGGTAATGCCATGATGAGAGGCTGTATTTTCTATGGAATATTAAATAAACAGAACATGTGTAATGAGAAAGGATAAGCAGAAAGGAGAGGGAAAAACAGTATGAACATAAGGTTTGACAAGTAAAATTATAATTACATCCTAGATTTCAATCCTAAACCAATCAAATTTTATATCTAATTAAGGAAAAAACCTTATAGAATGACAAAATCTGCATATATTTTATTATGGAATTATGTGTGATTGATTTTCCCAGATATTGAATCAAAAACAGTGAAGTACTCCATGACATTATGGTCAATGACAAGTCATGTACTTGGACAATAATATTAAATAATATATACTATTAATATGAATTGCTGTGGTGGGTCACCTGAATAACTCTCCTTGAACAAAGAGCAACTATTTCCATTTTGGCTAAACCTGGCCCTATCTCCACCTAATGATATGTACAGAGCTGTCTGGGCCATTGCCTTTTCCCTTCAATTGGCTGTAAGCAATGTAAGGGCCAGCTGAGGAGCTGTGTTATCATCTTTGAAGCGAGACAACAGTCACTGTTTCCACACCCCATGACCCTCAAGAACATGGTTGAGCTACGAGCTAGGAGGTATCCCAGGGCCGTTCATGGCTGTCAGCTGAGAGGGAGCCTCAAGGTAAGTGACTATGTTGTTTCATGTGAATTCTCTGTATGTGACAATATGGACAACTATTTGGAAGTAAACAAGAGTCAATACGATAGAGAGTGAATATCTCCAATTGTCTAGTTTTGGAATCTATGCCTCTTACAATGCTTTCTTGTGATCTGCTTTGTTCTGTTTTGTTGTGTTTAATTTTACCCTTTTGATATAATTGCATGTATATTTGAGTGGATAAGATGGATGACCATATTGCTGGTTTTTTTTTTTTTGTCAGATCATGGAACAGAACTGTTAACAGTCTCAATGTTTGAATGTCTACTTTACATGTTTTAACTTTGTAATTTGAACAACTATTTCCAAGAAGTCAGTATGTAATTTGTCAAGTAATAATCTCTTAGGTTTTTTTTGTTGTTGTTCTTTTCTTCTTTTCCTTGGAATTCTGTATTGTTGCTACCCTTTATTTGTTTTGTTTTGTTTTGTTTTGTTTTTTTCCTCTCTTTAAATTAAAAAAAAAAAGCAACTATGACTTCCCAGGGCAGAAAAGCTCCCATGTCAGAACTGAAGTACCATCTCCAAAACCTAAATGCTACCTGATTGTGCTTTGCAAGTTAGTCTTTCTGCATGTTCTTCTCTCTGTATATTGTAGAGGTGCTTTCAGGCCTCCTATCTAGCCCAGCTCACAGCACTCAAGCATTTTACACCATTGTCACAGTCACTCATCCTCAAACCACTTGCTTCACAAATTAGTAAAATATGGGCTGGGCTCTGAGTCGAGGCCTTTGTTCTTAGGAAGCTTCACTCTGGTCAGACTTAGGACCCCTTGACTCCACAGAACTATAAATATGTCTTAGGGTCTTTATTCTTGCCATGGGTTGCACTGGATGTGACAGATTGTAGTGAACTTATTGGAATTCCAATAACTTTTCTACAGGATTACACATATAAACTTTCTGGATCGTGACAAGGTCCAGGAAGGGCTCTCTATATTTGATGTGTTATCCCATAGAAAAGTTATTGGAATTGTAGTGAATTAATTCCAACTTACCAAGCCCAGTGCAACCCACAGTGAGAATAAAGACAATAAGACATTAAAAAAAGACAGTAGGATGTATTTATAGTTATGGGTAATCAAGGGGGTTCTATGTCCAGCCAAGACAGTGGTTCACCAGAAAAAGTCCTTGACCCAGGTCTCAACCCAGAGATTTTATGGTGGCCTAGTGTCACTATGGAGCAGCCCATATGGCCAGTATTAAAAACTGTATTTAGAGGAGAGAGGGAAAAAACCCCACAAAACTATAATGTGCTTTTACTAGTCCTAGGTTTTTTGTTAATAGCTCCTCTTTAATACATAATAGTTTTAAGTAGTACTAAGATGAAATTTTAAATTAACACATCATAGTGTTGTAATCATCTTCAAGTATGTACCAAAACATTGTACAGATAACTTTCTTTGTCTGACCAAGATACATGGATTTGTGTGTACATAATTTTTGAAGATCCACAATTTTGTTTATCTATGTGAATGTTTTGCTAAATAATGAAAAAAAGAGTTCACAGACACACTATTAAAAGTAGAAGATATTTAAATTTAAAATATAAGATTATATTTAAAATATATGATTGTTAATGTATAATTTGATGTAATTGTTCATTTAAACTCAATCTTAATTACAGAAAATTTTGGGAAATCATTTACTTAGAACTTCTCTTATCACAGAAAGTGACTTTTCCTGTTGACCTTGTAGCCTACAGTTTTCTTATGTTTCCCTTCCAACTGAACATGCTAATATTTTCAGTCACTCTAACAAATATTTCTAGAAGAAAAAGAAATTAAAAGTCTTTTTCAACCTGATCTTACAAGCATGATAATACAAAAAGGTAGCTGAAACTCTATCCTGACTGAGAAAAAGCAGTGTGCCAGTGAAAAGGTAGTGGGATTAGATCGTTCATAACAGGAAATGTCATGTAGAGCACATTATTCCGAATTGCTTTTGATTGAATACTAATCTTATAAATGTCTATTAAAAAAATGGGCTGGAGATATAGCTCAGAGGCATAGCACCTCCTGGTAAGCACAAGTTCGATTCCTGGTACCCGAAAAAAAAAACAAAAAACAAACAAACAAAAAAAAAACTATGCACTGTGAGAAATAAGTTTGGGACATTTCTGGGGATTAATAAGACAAATTAGTATGTTAAATTACCAAGAAGACCTGTCGTTAAAGAATAGCACACACAATATTTTATTCAGTGTTTTCCAAGCTTATTAAATTAATATCTTCATTTATATTTTATACAGAACATACACTGATATGTTATAGTACATTTTTGCAGTTAATGTAAGAATTTACTGATGATTATTTTACTAGTACAATGAGCTAAAAATAAATTTAACATTATATTAATGTATCAATTTTTTTAGATATTTCCATACTATCTAACCAAAACACTATAGTACTAGCCCATTTTGACTAACTTCAGTGAAGATCTAAACATGATTTACAATTGGAATTTAATTAATGTTTCTGATCATCTAAATACATATAAAGAGAGACAGCACACACATTACAGTAGTGGCTAAAAGAGCCACACTATGTGCTTTTCCTATACTTATTATATATGCATGTCAATCATGATAAAGTGATTCAACACAGGAACAAAGAAAAATTTAATTAAAAGCAAAAATACTAGAGCATTACACTTTGAAAATAATTTTCAAAATCAATTTTGATATATGCCCTTCTTTATGCAAGATGTATGGACAAAAATGGGTCACAGTGGTACTTTTGGAAAAGAATGAACAATAGGATATGTTTATTATTTGCATAACTTAAGGGAAATTTTAATTTTGATTTCCTTAAGTATAATATTTAATATTTTACTACTATTTATATTATATGTTGTACTGTAAATTATAATATTCATGATAACTGTTTAAAATATCCTTGCAATAAGAGTTATGATAGATAAATTAGTAGTATGTTAATTATTTTATGGATCCAGTGACAAGCTAGATCCACTCATTAAAATCTTTTTAACTGCCTTTTAGAAGATAAATATTTTAGTTTATTCAATAAAAAAGTAACAGAGTATAAAAGTCACACATTTTAGAAGATTATCAAAAATAGTGTCCTCAGTGCACAAATATGGTTTTGTCATACTTGATCAAGATTGGTTAATACAAAGAAAATAGGTTTAAAAATGTCTAAAATATAACTATTTCAGGGGTCTTTATGCACTTTGGTTTGTTGTACAGTAAACATAATTCCCTACACTTATCATTTATAGGCAATTCTTTTTTTATGTATTGATATATTAATCTCCTTATAATCTTCACAAATAATGTGAAATATGAAGGGGATTTTTTTCACCTTGTAGAAATCATTCCATTTCTCAAGCAACATAAGCTACATTCCTATCATTATTCTGCAAGTTAATCTTAAAGTCGCGGTACATAGTGTGTAGTTTCCTAGGCCTCTATCTGTTCTCAGAGTATTCAATTACTCACCAGAAAGCAATGACAAATATTAACAGTGATTTATGGTAAATCATTAGCCATTGTTCCATTACCCATTTATCTCAACGAGGGCCTTGCCTATTTAGAAATTACTGCCACCCGCAGCTACTTTGTTGTTAAGGAAAAGATCCATTAAGGCTAACAGTAAATCCACGTTCCAGGAGTTTTGGTAAGCCCACTGTCCACAGGTGAGGAACCTGATAAGGGTCATATTTTGTAGTAGAAAAATAACAACTCTGAAAAGTGCTGTGGCTTTTGTCTGTTACTTGTTTTCAATGAAGTTAATATTTGAAGTGTTTCTCACACTTTCATTTCTCAGACAAGTTATCGCTTAACTTTTCCCTCTACCACTGTCTTTCCCATGCTTTCTAACCACATCTGGTTGAAAAGCTTAACGCTATCTTCCAGATTCCAGGTGAGGGTTTCCTTTGACTTACACAGAACTCAAAAGAAGTCTGCAGTTCAAGTTCTCAAGTTACAACAGCCTAGTCCTGAAACCTCTGGCCCTATTTGCAGAGATTGTGTGTGTGTGTGTGTGTGTGTATAATATATATATTATGTATGCTATATATAACATATATATATAACATATATGTTATATATTATATATATATTATATATATGATAGCTATTGTATTTGTAAATATAGAAATGTGTCAATATAGATAAAAGTGTTTCCAGAAAAGACTTTTATTTTTATAGTTTTCAAGAGGTTAAAGCATCAAGAGAGAAAAGATGCTTCCCTAGAAGCATCAAATTGAGCTCAGACTAACCTGTAATTCTGCATCTCAATTGATTAGCACTAGAATCACTGTGTAATAAATTGCCTTAAAATTGACTGACTTAAAAAAAAAACATTTTATTGATGATGGAGCATGAACTGAGGAAAACCTCAGTTTGGTAGTTGTTATGTAGGATCTCTTACTTAGAAGAAATCAAGTGTCAATTGATTCTGAAAATAGTAGTCCTCTGAAATTTTACTAGAACTGGACACCCTAAGTGGCTCACGAATTTGTTGTGCAGCTTAGAATGGCGGTCTTAGCTAAGAACTCAGTTCAGCACCTACAGATGGCATCTCCAACATGAAGTCCCAGGCAGTGGAATTCCTTACAGGGGGAATGAATATGCCAAGGAAACTAGTTGTAAGCTACATGATTTTTAAAAACCAACCTTGGACTTCTTCCAGCATCATTTCTATCATACCCTAGGGGTTGAAATGTTCACAGTTCTACCCACATTTAAAAACAAAATACAAAAACTGCACACTTTATTAGAACAAGTGTTAAAAAATTGAAAGCATTAAAAAAAAGCACACACTGGATAGCATCTGGTGTACCCTACTAAATACTAATACACCCATTGAAAAACTTTATATGAAGAGCTGTCATTTCCCAGGTCTTCCCTGACAGTCAGGTATAACTTTGTTTGACTTAGAATAAAGATGTCAGACATTTAATATTTAAAAGTCAGCTATGTATCCATCATAAAAGTTTAAGAAGAGAGAGTTGAGTAAGGCTGTGTGAAAGTTTCAAACCTGTTTAATAGGAATATAGCTACCAAAGAAAGATAATCTGAGGCAAAAATTTGCCTGCAAGTCTAGCTTCAGGGAAAAAAAGTAAGCAAGGAGCTATGAATGTTGCTATGTACTATAACTGCAGTGTACACAGGATGAGCTAGGCAGGGGGACTGCATTTTACAGGACATTAAAGTGAGGGTTGCAGAAATTTGAGGTTAGAGAAGCACCTGAAGAAATACTTGAAAGATGGTCAGATTTCTCTAAGAGAAACACACTCACATTTGAAAAGTCAAGAAATACAAACAAATATGTTTACTTACATTTGAAAAGGCTCTTATGATATATATTATAATTATAATTTTATAGTATATATTATATATATTTCAGAAATATATAATATATATTTATATATATACTTTAATATATGATATATATTGTATAAAACTAAAATCCAGAAGGGAAGATATTTTATCTTGGTCAACAATCTATGTATAAAAATATCATTAAATAGTAATGATTTCATTCTTCTTAAACAACTAGAAAATAAGCATAAAGACCATAAACATTTCTGTGGTGATATTTTTAAACAATGAGAACAGTGCAATTAAACTGCCTCAGAGTAGCATAAAGTTTAGATAGAATTTAAAGCAGAAAGGCAGCATGTTTAACGAAAGCATGGATGATTAATACAAAGTCTACATGAAACTGGATTGAAGTCAGGTGTTGACTTAATTTAACTTTGTCATGCATGTGTTGAGCAATGTTCCAATTGTTCAGCCTATGCATTTGCATATAGTAATCAAGACAGATCAAGCAATGGAGGGAATGTGGTCTACATTCCAATTCTCGAGGGACGAAACACATGGAGCTCGCATCAGTTGGACCCTGTGATTTTAATGTGCTGAGTCTGCTAATTAAAGTGAGTGAGAGTTTTCCACATAAAACACAAAGCAAAAACCCTTTTTTGTTGAAATTTTCCACACATGGATTGTATTAAAGTAGGGAAAATAGGACGACTTTGTTTACAGCTCAAAATTTTAAGTATTTATAAGAATTTATAAGAAAAGGAACTGCTTGCAGAAATTCCTTCGTATAAAAGGAACACACAGGGCCTTCATCCCCAGGCTTAATGCAGTGAGGCGTTGCTGCTGAGTTGCGCCTGCAGCTCAGGGAATGGTGTCCTTAGGAGCTCGAAAGGGTACAGAGTAACAAGTTCTACTGAATCACCCGCCCCACTTTAGCAGATGTGTGGTCTCTGTGGGCATTAAAATCTGGTCAGCATGGTGAGCACGGGGCACTGCATGTTTAGGACTATTTTCAAAACTGTACCATTGACCTTTGTGTTTTTTGTCTGTGTGGAAAGAACATAAAATCAAGCTTTCAAGTGATGAAAAAATATGCAGGGAAAATATTTAAAAAGAGAAACTGACAAGTAATTAATATAAGTATAGATAGTAATCTGCTATGAAGAGTTGAATGAAAGAAACAGGAGTCTTAGTCTGCGGTTGTGTGCCTAAAGTCATTACCTGGCACATAGTAGACATTCAGCATCAATATTAACTGAGCAAATACACTTTATATATGTCACTTTATTATATAAAGTAATTGTGCATACATTATTTTACTTAGAGTCTCACAACAGTCTTGCAAAGTAGGTAGAATGGGTAGTTGGCATCATTAGACAAAAGCTTTCAACTTGTCTACTTTGTAATAACTCTTAAAATCAACAGGTATGACAAAACCTTTTAGGGCATGATGGATGGTAGGAATGTTCATGCATTAAAGATAACATTTTCAATTGTCTTCTGAAGAGAATAAATTTTTACACATTACTGCCTTTGTTTAACAAAGACTAAAATCGTTAACTGCTATTTAAATGCTTGCTAATTTTTTTAATCAGCTTAATTTTGTATCATTTTATATCCTACCTTGTTACATTAAGGATTTCAAGTGACATTACAATCAGTGCAAGTTATAATAAGAGTGAGATAATTTTGGGAAATGTCATATTTTGTTATTGAAACAGAAATGAAAACATGATCTAAGTTACTCTGGGAAATAGTTACAACATTCCACATGTTTTTCTCCCTGTTACAGCAGATTTGGCCAATTGAGCCCTGTAGAAGCATAGGACTTAAAATAAGACACATCAATAAGAGAATTCTAAGAATGTTCAAAAACAGAAGCAGTGACATTGTCAAAATTACACACAAGGTCAGGACTTGAAGCCACATGTTCTGATCAAAATTGAGCAAACATTCTTCTGTGGTGAACTTAATTTTTAATTCCAAAATTAGGCCACGTGTATGATGTGTTATCTGAACAAATGATGGTTGTTTGTAGTTACAGCTGATCTCTGTGTAAATCTGGATCATATTGCCAACATAACTTGACCCTGAAAAACAGCTTGCTCGGATTAAATGAATAAAAACAAATTTCCTTATAGAGAAAAAAATGATTAAAGAATACGTGATTGTTTTATTATATTGGATAAATGATTCACTCTTCTAAAGTTTATTGGACTGAACATTTTATTATATGAGAAGTGTTTATTCTACTATTGAATACATAAATTTGTTGCTTCAATTCTTTCAGAGAAGTGTTACTCTTTATGTCATAGTATGATCTTATTCTTTAAGTAGGTAGTTCACTCTAAATGTGTTCAAATTCATCATAAGCAAACACAATTATACAAAATTACTTTATAAGATATTGTAGCTTTTCTGCTCCTTCATTAGTTCAAGTTGCCTAAATGCTTGAAATTCACATTTTTAAATATTTGAACTGACTGAAGGAACACACTAATACTGCAGAGGCCAGGCTCCTGGGACAGACCCTGTGTATCTGGCCCCTTCTCCTCTATCATCCCCTGCAAACACTGGGACTATGCATCCTAGCAGCATAGTGCTCACTGCAGGCAACAGAAAGCCCCTCTCACTCTGTGAGGAGAGAGGCTCAATATGGCAAAAGGGAGGACAACACTGAATCTCATAGCAAGGACACCATCTTCACATTCCTGGAAACCCAGAAAACAGAGTGAGACCGAACTGTTGGTCCAAAGTGAGAGCTTCCCTGTCATTTCCTCAAAGGCAGGAAAAACTGAGTATTCAGGAAATCCTGAATAGCAACCACTGACATCATGGGCAAGAAGAAGTTTCTAAACCATGTCCACACAGGTGACAGATTCCTCTGGCTGGAAATGTGAACTCTTAAGAGAGAGAGAGGATGAGTTCTGGATCTGAGAACAAAGGAAGAATGAGATAGGCTGAGGCAGAGAACCTCTGATGGGGAACTAGCAGAAAATCTCTGAATGCAGAATAGGAGTTTCACCCAGGATCGAAAGAAGCATGAGACATAAGACACTGGCAAAAGGTGAAAGAGACCTCAGTGTTGGGGAAATTATTTTACATTCTCCTCCTCTCAAATTAATTGTGGCAGTTAGAAAGGATAAAAGCCATGTGATCATATCAATAGACAAGAAAAGACATGAAGGAGAGGCTAGGGAGATAGCTAGCTCAGTGGCACAGCACCTGCTTGGCAAGCACAAGGTCCTGAGTTCAATTTCCAGTACCACCCCTGCAAAAAAAGAATGGGGCTATGTATATATCTCCAAAAGGAAGAAATAAAATTGTCATTATTCACAGATATGCTCCTTTACATAGTAGACCTAAATATTCTACCAAAAGACTTCAAAAATATTAATCAACTTTATTAATGTAGCAGGATGCCAAATCAACATTCAAAAATCAACAGTGTTCTTGTACATCAATAAGCTTGCTGAGAAACAAATTAGGAAACCAATATCATTCTCAATATCTCAACAAAAATTAAATACCTAGCAATTAACCTTAACCAAATAAGTGAAAGACCTCTACAAAGAAAACCATAAAAGTTTGAAAAAAGAAATTAAAGAGATAATCAAAAATGGAAACGTATTCTTTGTTCTTGGATAGGCAAAATTAATATTTTCAAACAGCTATACTTTAAAAACAGACACACAAAGGCGAACTGAATCAAAATGACAATGGTGTTCCTCACAGAACTAGAGAAAACAGCCCTCAAATTTATATGGATCCAGAAGAGATTCAAAAATAGCCAAAGCAACGCTGGGCAAAAAGAGCAAAGTGAAGGCATCACAGTAACTAAATTCAAAGCAACAGTGATAAAACGGAGTGGCGCCGAACCAGATACGGATTAATGGCACAGAATAAAGGATGCAAAAACAACTATAGACACATTCAGCTACCTAATATCTGACAAAGGGACAAAAATATGTACTAGATTAAAGCCTCTGTCGCAAATGATCCACATGCAGACTGAAGCCTAGATCCACGTTTCTCATCATTTACTAAACTAAAACCAAGGTGGATCAAAGGTGAGATATTGAAATCCAAACACTTAACCTGCTGGAAGATAAAATAGGTAAAGCTCTTCAAGCTTCAGGCATAGGAAAGGACTCGTGAACAGAACTCCAACTGCACAAAAAATCATAGCAAGTGTCAACAGGTGGGATTCTATTAAGTTGAAAAAGGTTCTGCCTAGCAAACAACCAACAGAGGTGAATAGACGGTCTACAGAATGGGAAAATATTTTTGCCAGCTACATCTTGTTTGGAGGACAAACAGAAAGAATACATAAAGAAATAAAAAAAAATTAAATTCCCCCACAATAAAGATCCAATCAGTAAATGGGCAAGTGAGATGAATAGACACTTCTTAGAAGAAAAAATACAAAGGTCTTATAAATGCAGAAAAAATGTTTAGCATTTCTGGCCAATAGATTGATGCCAAGTAAAACAACACTGAGATTCCATGTACTCTAGAAACAATGGCTATTATCAAGAAATGCAATAACAAAAGCTGGTGGGCTGTAGTGAAAATGAAACCCTCCTACATTCCTGATTGGAATGTTAATTAGTATAATCACTATGGATAAAAGTAAAAAGATTTCTTATAAAACTAAAAATAGAAATTCCACTCAACCCAGCTATTCCTCTATTAGGCATCTTCCCGGAAGTATTAAAAACAACATATTACAGTGCTACATGCATAATGATATTTACAGCAGCACTAGTCTTAATAGGTAAATCTTATAAGTAGCCTATATGTCCATCACACTACAAATCTAAAGAAGGTGTGGTACCTGTACATAATGGAACACTAGTCAGCTATAAAGAAGGATATCTAGGTGTGGTGGTACAGACCTATAATCCCAGCACTCAGAAATTTGGGGGCAGAAGGATCATTGGGAGTTCCAGGCTAGTCTGTGCTACAAAGTGAGCTCAAAGCCAGCCTGAACTGAATGGTGAGACTCTGTCTCAAAAAGACCAAAAAAAAAAAAAATCTGAAAATATAATATAAAATTAAATAAGTCAGACACATAAGTTTACATATTAAATCATTTTTCTCATGTGATACAATCCGAAGCATAAATAAAAACATAAAATAAAAAGCAGATGAAAGGAACAGGGAAATCTTTTGCAAGTGGCAAAGGAAACCAAAAATGGAAACAGGGAGAAGAGGATGGAAGGGGCACATAAAAATAATTAAGATGTGTCATACATGAGTACCACTATCCTCCATCAATGTAATCATTATGTGTCACAAACATTGAATTACAATACTGTAAATGAGAGAAATAGATAGGTATAGAGGGTAGACAGGGATAGAGGGAAGGGAAGGGGAATAAAAAGTCAGGACATGTTAAGTACATGCACTTACTGCCTAAGATGAATAGAAACATCACATACTGTGAACATGCACTAATAAAAAAATTAATGAAAAAAGTAGATTCTGAACTCTAATCTCTGGTATCAAATAAAGGATCAACCACATTATGCAGTTCAATTTGTGCTGAATACTACCAAACCACTTAGTTCAGGGGTTTCTCTGAGAATAACAAAAAGCAACTGCTGAACTCTATTCCCATAAGTATGTCTTGATTTTATCTGACTGAAAAATAATTTATAATTCCTCCCATGTTTTATTCACTGACTATATACCTAGCACTATGCTGGATACCTGTGTTTAATACTGACAGTAATCATTGAAAAACATTAATATCCCACATTGTAAAAGAGAAAATAGAGGTTTTGAAAAGTAAAATTTGAAAGGAATTAAAGGACTTTTAAACTGGAAAGTAATAGTAAAGAAATTGCTCATTTTACAGTTGGCTAGAACAACCAGTTCATAGAGTGGCATTTACACTGGTAAGGGAACACAACATTTCTTTTGCCAATCAGGACACTTTTGCAAGTGACAGGGGAAAATCACCAGAAAGAATGGGCAGTCAACATGCTCAAAGGGGAACCATCCTTGGCAAAATGGAACTTACGGACCTACTGCACATAGGTGAACAGCCCACAAACGGGACTGCTAAAGTACACTCCAAACTAAGCTCCTTTTTTTAAACATGCAGTTTATTGTTCCTCTAAGGTTTGAATTTAAAGTAATTCTGTACACTTTATAGAAATTTTCCATCTTAAAGAGACATGTAGAGGAAAGTTTTTCCATAGCTATTTGTATTTAACAAGTAATTCCCTATTTAATGTGATATAAGAATCATCTTGGAAAAAGAACACACCGTTGAAAGGGTTAAAGACAGTCCCTGGCTAGAGAAAAAAGGAAAAACAAAATACAGGATTCATTTAAGATTTTATATGTTCTTGTTTCAGAAGCCATATAATTCCCTTCATAATCAAATAGTATCATCCTTCAGTCAAATAACTTAAAGCATTCCATAAAAGTGCCACAATGGAGATACATGGTAGGAGAACAACACACATATTACATGAAAATAAATCTGAAAACACAAAAGCGCTTTTGCTTTCTGTTAGTAATTTGTACAGTTCTAAAATGAATAAAATCAAATCTACTGTCCAATAAATGGAATTTTATATCATGTTTGTTATCAGCTAAATAATTCATTACTCTATTTTATATGCACACTCTTTAATTAACTCACTGACTGAGAGGTAAGATGTTAATCCATTCATCCCCCCATGTCTACATACATAACCCCCCCACAAAGTACAGTATGTGTGTGACTAGGAAACCAACAGGTTAAGAGTTTAATATGAAGGAATTTTTAATCAGAGGACAAAGCAGCTGGCTGAGGTTCTCTCCACCTCCCAACTGCAAAGCCCGGATTGTGTGGTGATTACTGACACTTGTTTCCCTCTAACCACTTCCTAGAGCAGATATCTTAGGAGGTCAGCTATACAAATGTTGCTAGCATCTTGCTGTATTCACTTTTAAAAACCACATTTTCTTTTAAAAACCTGGTATTTGTGTTCAACTATTGTGTGCCTATTAAAAAATAATAATAAGGCTACATTTGCCTGTGCATAATCCAGAACTATTTTACAAGCAGACAAAGGGATTATATTTTTGGTAATTTGGAAAGAGCCTACTTTCATATTCTCAAGAATGTTTAACAAATTTAAGAGTCATTTGATGCTTGCAGATTTCAAAAATATTTCATTGTTAGAATCATATTAGCTACATCAAAACACTGTGATAATTTCACATTGGTATAAAGACCAAAATAGTTTAGTTTCTTCATCTTTCTCTTCATGTGCATAATTTTTCCTTCATATACTACCTTCTTGAAATTTTATTCATAAGTTTTCTTTCCTATCTGTGTCAGAATCAACTTCAGACAATCTGATTTAACATTTGTTTTAGATGAGACTTCTGAAGTCCAGAACTCTGACACAGCAGTGGTGCTTCGATTTGGCAACCCTAGAAAACTAGGGCCTCGGGAAAGAGAACCGTGCAGCGCTGTTTTGAAAAGGATTTGTGAATAACTTTGATTTGAAATTCCCAGCTTTACAATTTAGAAACTTATAATTTGAAAGAGGGAAGTGATATAGCTAGACAGTTAGAACAAATATCTACCAGGACTCACTCCCTAGCTCCAGGCCTGTCCATCACTTGCCAGTCCTCACAGCACAGGGAACTTCTGGGCCAGACATATATTTCAGAAGCTACCTTTATTACTTACGGTCGGTAGAATGCATAATTTAATATTTCTGAAGCCATTTATTTAACTGACTTTTATGGAGACCCATCTTACGCACAGTTGCCTACTGTGATGTTTTTATAAATGAAATCCAGGGTTCCATAGATCACTTTTGTAGCCTTTTAAATCTGTATTTTTGCATGTATTTGTCTCACCAAGCTCTTCCGCTCAGTTCCAAGTCGACCCTTCTCAGCTCTTACTTTGTGGTGCTGCAGTTGCACGCGGACATTGCTCCTTTGGACATTGCTCCTTTGCCAATTAGCACATGTTAGAGTGGATCAGGAGAGAGTGTTGGAAGGCTACTTAAAGATTAAATTGGAAAAGGGTTTCTCTTCTGGGTTCAGAAGTTTTGGAACAGCTGCAAGCACAAGGGTGTGCAGCTGGTCAGGTCATTGTGTAGATAGTTTTTAAAACACAGCGGGACCCTCCTATGGGCGAGCTCAGTCTACAGTTCACGCTGTGGTAAGTTTCGCTGTTCACAGCTGCCGGCGCCCCATAGAGAGATCACAACTGCTAATATTTGCATTAAATAATTTAACTTATAAACAACCAATGCTGAATGCTACTTCTTTAGTCCTATTTGACCAGCAGTCACTACTTGTCATATTTTTTAAAAAATACATAAAAGTTGGAGTAATTCATATTTTTTAAAGTTCAGAAATAAACAAGATCGTCTTATTTCTGATAAAAAATGGATATTACAACCACTCTGTCAGGTAACAATATTTGCTTCTATTACTCATACATTTTATAAGCAAACACACCCAAAGATCTAAATCAAAGTAGTACCCTATCAGTAAAGAAAAATGCTACTTACAAGTAGGATATAAGCAGGAAAGACAGTGAATTAACTGTCAAAAATATTTGAGCTCTTATTATTCTGAAGTTAAACAAATATGTGACCAAGCATAAGATTTATACATATGATAAGACTTTAGGCACTGGAAATGTGTTATTAGAACAAGCAAAGATTAGAAATTAGAAGATGAGTAATAGTTTTAATTTCTCTGCTTGCTAGCTTTGACCATAGCAAATCAATGTCTACCCATGCCCCATTTTCTTTTTTCTTTCTTTTTTGGGGGGATTTATTTGGGATTCCATTCACCTCCAAAATAAATGATGTTCTAAAGAGCAAATAAATAGTGCTTATAAATAGTGACCTTCCATAAAATGATAACTCAGAAGATATCAAGCTATTTTGAGATCTATTTTTAGACAATGTCTTCCCTATCCTTAATACACAGAGCAAAATTCAGAAGTCTTGTGAAGTAGATAATATTATATACAAAATCACTTTTGAGTGTATATGCTGTTCCCTTTACTAGGATCATAGAAAATGGATTCATAGTATCAAAGCCCCTTTCAATATAACATGTTGTGGCGTGATCTTCATGTTTTAAAACTTTAAAATAAGTATCAATAGACCCTAATACCTGCTGGTAACAAACCTGATGGTCTACTGTCTTAGGGTCATTAGCAATTACATGTCAGTACATTAGTTTTGATCCCTGAAGTTTCATTTTCCCAACAGAGAAGTAGGGTGAGCATTGCAATAATGAGAAGGTAATGGGTTAGTGCAATTCCCAAGAACTAGGTAGGAGAATTTTAGCTCCTTGGGGAATCTCAGAAGGATCAAGGATTTGCTTGATCTTTTGAAGCACTAGTTATTTCAGTGAGAGCTGTAAAGATAAGAGATATTGTGGTTAAGGAAAAACCCAGAGAATGTATTTTTACAGGCCTCACACTATGTCCACAAAGCTAAGTGAAGTCAGAGTCCTTGTTCTACTGGTCAGTTTTCCTAACCAAGAGGAAGTTTCTTTTGTTTTACTACTGGCGAGCCCTATTCATTTACTCTTAAAGGTCTCCCGGTATCAATTTTTCAGTAAGAGATATTTCTCATAACATCTTTTTAAGGGGGAAAGTGTACTTCAAGAATGGATAGGACATTTCTCCATGGAACAAAAATATTTATACAGTTTCCTTTGTTAGTACCAATTTTAGATGTTTTCAGAATATATCATTTAACCTATGAATTTGCTTTTCATAGCAAACTGTGTTTTGCATCTCCCATCTAGTCTGCCTTTGGAGAAATATCAGAATATATATTTATTATTTTAGCAATTAAAAATCACACAAGTAATATGTGCTGTGAAGTATACAAAATGCTGAAGATAGTATGCCCTCAGATGCTATGTGAGACAAATAAGTAAATAGATGATTAAAGTAAATTTGACAGAAGCAGCTCAATTGGCCATTGAGGAGAACACGGAGGGTATGTTAGATGAGTTTTTCCAGAAAATATGACAAGATGATACTAGATAATTAAGGAGTTAACCAAATTTGGCAGGAAAATTAACAGTACAAGGAGACAAATGAGCAAAGAAAAAGAAGGTGACACCACTTCCTTCTTTTGCTTTTATAAGTCTGATGCTCTCTTAAAGGCAGCGTTATTGTCCTTTTACAAAGTGCCTTTTGGGTAAATGTCATGGCTGAAACCTATTAGGGAAAGAGCTGAAGCGCCCCTACGGAAACTGGAGGACCGAAGCTCTCATCCTAGCACTGTTTTTTCACCCCTGCTGAGTGAACTCAGGCCCATCACCTCTCCTTAGATGAGTATTAAATGTTTATTTGGATAAGTATGTCACTATCATTTTTAATGTTTACTGTTTCCTCTCCTCTCCTGCTGTTTCAGAAAAAAAAAAACCATTTGTCAACAAAGCAATTTGCTAACTGAATTGAAGCAATAAAGATTATACTTCTATAAATGAGTCATTTTTCATGCAGCAGCGGTGCTGTAGTTATAAGGTCAAGATTCTTATAATATTGAGATATTATCTAAAATTCCAGAGGAAAGTCAAAGACACCATCTGCACCCCTAGAGAGTAGAGACACCAAACCCATCCCCCTCAATCCTTCCCTTGGTGACCACACAAACACCCTGAAACTCAGACACGGAAGGGGCCTAACTGGTAAAGCAACTGAAATTATTTCCATCTTACTTCTCATTCCACTTAAAGCAATAATATTTTTTATTCTGCATAAACAATCTCTGTGCATGATGCTTTTGCTTCATAGAAACTGAGAAGCCTTATATGACAGTATTAACACTGCAAGAACTAAACAAGGACCTAAATGTTATATTTACTTCTAATGTAACCCTGAATTAAGCTTGTCTTCTCTTTATTCCCATTTTTATCTGCAAAATGAAGACAATTACTCTATTTCCCTTACTGACATGCTCTATGCATAGAATGAAAATTTTAAAGAAAAACCCATAAACATTTTGCAAAATCAAAACCGCTATAAAAACATAAAGAATAGACATTTGTAAAGGGCCAGCAACTATTTCCTCTGAGGACTTGATGTGATCAGTACTAAATGGTTTATGTTCTCAGTTCTCTTTTTGTCACTGCAATACAGTCACTATTTTCTTCTGCACTTAGATTTATTCAGTATTCATAAATAACACACTGCTGTTGTAATTTAAAGAACTTCAGAAACACCCCTCTATTCCTTCACAAGACTACTTGTCCTTAAGAGGCAGGTCTATATCCTCCTGTTCATTGACTTGCTTGGGACCTAAAACTATAAATGTCTCTGGCAACAATCCGGCATCCCATTGTTCATAGATGGTGCTTTCCCTGCCATTCTCCAGTAAGAAAACAGACTGCATAGATAATTAAAAGGACTATAGTAACGCTGATAAGTCATCTTCATTAGTGAAACTATCATGGAAATCATAGTAACTCCAAGCTTTGTAATATTTTTTCTTCTGATACTCTCAACATTTTGAAAAAACACTCCTCAAATGTTTAAGTGTACTCTGAAAGGTGACACACTGAATTTTCATTGGCCATTTGAAAACATTCATTTAAATCCAATTTCATTCTAAGCTTCCTGCAATGAAAGAAATATCTGCAGTCCTGAGAATAGACATAATTCATTCTAGTTTAAGATTTTCCCAAACCAAGAATGAAATAAAATATTCTATTATTGAATACATCATGAGAAATGTTTTGTAAATATGCTCTTGTAGATTATTATTTTTATGATTATTTGCTCAGGATTTCTTTTTCTAACATGCTGCTGATTGAGAAATTGTGTATTGTATAACCAGACTCCATGCAAAGAATAAATATAATTCCAATCCAGTAACATAATCAATGACTCAGGGTTTTCTTTCTGACTTTAGCTAAGACTATGAAAATTCAACTGATATTTTCATGACATAATGGCTAAGGCTACAGGATGACTGTACATTGTTATGGAAGTTAAAATTCCATATATCCCCGGGTAATTCGTATTTGTCATTACTGAGAGTATTAAAAGCATAAAGAAATTCTACATATGAGGACCGTGTCTGGAGCACAGCTAGCCAGGAGCTATACTGCCATGCAGAAGCCGGAGTATGAGGGGCTGAAATATTGACACTTTCATTAATGCCAGGACAAAACTTAAATGGTCACAGACACTTGAAGAAATATTTAGTGGAGGAGCACAAAGAGAATCTTTAGTTTTAAATGGAATGTCTCAAAAGAACAAATACAGTATGTCATCGGTGGAGCTACTGACCTTTGTATATATATAGACTTAGCAATAGAATTTAAAAATGGAGCTATTTATTCATGTAGGAAACAAATTATACATATATGTATATATATATATATATATATATATATATATATATATATATATATAATCTCTTAGATTGTTGAGACTGTGAAAGTTTATATACAGCTAGACTACAAATTGATTTTAGTATCTTCACTATTTAAATGAACTGGGCCTACCTATAAGATGTTGGAATAAGAGACTTGACTAAGCAGATTAGTAGGTAGCATTCCCAGTGTAATAAATGGGAAACATTTATTATTGTTTAATCTTGTTGCATTTATAGAGACATCTAATAATTTTCAGCCAATATTAATAAAAAATAAAATTTCAACCATTACTATGAATTTTTAATTTCCCCTGCCATGAAGCGAGTATCGTAGTACCTCCTGACGCAGACATTCTTCCTGAGGAAGGGATCCATATTACAAGCTTCAGGTTTTATTGACAAAAGTCAAGGTAAACTCAAAGAATAAAAACTGATTTTCTATAAGTAACAAAGATAAAATCAAATAACAAAGTATGCAGAAAACAAAAATCAAAATCACTGATTTATTCATTTACTTAATGTAGACAACTATGCACCAATAATTTTATAAATGTTTTGTTTATAAATTTGAAACAACTTATAGCCCATTACAACAAGTAAGTTGAGTTTATTGGAGATAGGTCTCATAAAAAGCAAATTTTTAAACCTACAGGAGATGAGATGAAAGCAGAATGAATACAAAAACAAGATTATGTTGTGAAGTCAAGCTTGTTTTATAACTTGCCTATCTTGTAAGTATGTCTTTCTCTTAATCTTTCTAGAGAAAAATCTTCAGATATTATCTTTTCTCAGGGTATAATTTGAAAATTTATGGAACAGCTTCCCTACCAACCATAGCTACTGATATTTACCGTGGGGTATTCCTCTCAGCTAGGCATACAGCACACAATGGATACTTACAGCACTGCACTTACTGGTTCCAAAACCACACAAGGACTTATTCCTAAAACAGAGGGTGAAGTTTGCTTGAATTAGCACCTCTAAGACCAAGAAGATATCTGTAACATTGTAAATGTTTAATAAATATGCACAGGACATGAATGAATAGACACTATACAAAAATATAAGTACATTTTGATTATTTTCTTAAATTCAGTTTATAGATAATTAGTTTAAACAATAATCCAAATGGAAAAAGTAAAAGACCAGTGGTAAAACTTTTTCCAAGAAGATAAAATTGTGGACATTTGTGTACTTTCATATATAGATAACTAGTTGTAGAGAATTTAGTTTGTATAAAAAAACAAACAGTATTTTCTGCATTCAATTTTTAGATTTAGGAACTTCAGCTGCAGTTTTCCACCCTGCTTATCAGACTAGAGTGCCACAAGCTAATATCTAACTGCATAAATATAGTGACAAAGTACAAAACTCCTTAATTAATGCTGAGTCTCAAATTTGTCTATCTCAGATACGTTGTTTGCAATCACCATGAGCTATCTCTGTGGGTTACTGAGAGGGCGGTCTGATTCAAAATATAATTTGGGCACTTGGAAAGGCTTATAACATCTGATCAGCAGTACATTCTTTAACTGGAAATAATAAAAGCAGCATTATCTCAAATAATCAGACTTTCTTAGTTATGACACTTAAACATCATAAAACAGGTGACTTATTCAACTATTTCGAGCTTTCCCATGAAGACTAGAACATAAATAAAATGGGTAGGGAGACAAGGCTGTGAAAATCACAGTACAATTCGGGAGTTGTGGAGGTTTACACTACTCCTCTTCAAAGTGGCATGTGTAATGTATACAATGCAGTTAACCTTTGACAAATAACACCACTTCTGTTTGGATCTTAACATACAGAATATTTCCCAATATTCCCAAGTACGTTTTCAAAAGTCATCTGGAAGAACCTGTCTTAAATTATAATTTCTCCAAAGACCTGCAGAGAAGAATCTTGTTATTTTTAAACTTAACTGCTTCGCACTGTGTATTGCTGAGAACCGCCCTAAAGAAAGTCAGCTCGTATTTGAGGTCACAGCTATTAAATGACAATTCATTTGCTTTCTCCTTCTGCTATTTCTATTAAAAATGCAGTTCAACTTTTGGCCATACAGTGTCTAATTTCTTTCATTTATTATATCTATGCTGATAAAATTATAAAGATTAGTAGAATAATGGTGTTTTGGTTAATATTTAAGCTGCATATGTTGGAAGCTTAAAGAGAAAGCTTAATAGCACAGAATTAAAAAAAAAAAACCTACCAAAAAAAAAAAAAAAGGCAGTACTTTCACCATAAAATGTTCATCAAGATAAATGTGTTTTAGTTATATTGAGTGCTAGGACTAAGAATAATTCAACTCCAGAGAAATTTAGTTCGCCTGTAATGCTAAGAGCAACCCCTGCTGGTTACAATCCTGTGAGGCAAGGTAAATATTCATGAAAGAAGAACAAATGATACTGGTGAATTCTATATTTTTAAGTAGCATTGGTTTCTCCTTTGTCTCTTTCATAATACATGACCTGACATATTTCTCATAAATCATATGTGATTTCTCACATTTTTGTATCTCAAAAATTTTCTCCCTTTGAGGAAATGTTTTTTAAATTCTGTGAGCAAATTGACAGTGACTTTGCCAAGATCAGCCTTCAACAAAACTCATCAGGTAATAGGAAAACCAAGGAAGGATTATTGTGGCTGTATATATTTAGTTGAAACTAAAAACATTACTTTATTATATTTATACATTATTAGGTAATTAATGTTTAAAAGTAGGGGAGTGTTGTCGGACAACTAATAAGTGTCAAGGTATGGCTCTGCAAATCAAACAGGGCATAAACCAAATTTCATGTAAATATTTTAAAATTTTATCCCTTTATCTCATCAAATTATTTTGGAAGTAATGAGAAAGTGATAAAAAATTAAAACAAACCAAAATGGTAGTTAAATTTTTACTTTTTCTTCCTTTTTCTACCCCTCAAATATATTGCAATAAATTATTTCTCTAAATCTTTGGAAATACATGTAATTAACATCTCAAAGGACTCTTGTGTATGTACATTTTAAATACACCTTTAAAGATATCAGAAAATTTTTTTGCTTCATTCTCTTTGAATAGCAGACATATTACACATCATATGTTTAGAAATTCTTCATGCAGCACCATTTAATTTTTGAATGGTCCTTGTTTTTGTATTCTAAATCTTTTGTAATATACACTCTGTGGCATCATAGAGTATGCTACTTAAAATATATGAAGTGTTCCCAAAGTCTTACTTAAAAAATTCTGTATATTCTGTTTTAATGTCATAATTCAAATTAGTATATTAAATTCTTTGATAAGTTCTTCAGTAGAGAAACACATTTACCTCCACATAATCCAGTTACCCTTAAACTCTTTGGTCTTAAGAAACCTCATTTTCACAGCAAATCTGTCAAGATCTTCTGGGACCCATCTCTCAGGGGACACAATTGGTGTAACATGATTCTAATCCTTTAAGGATGAGTACTATGTGTATTTTAATCCCAGTGTGCAACCCTCACCTTCTCATTTTAAAGCACTTTAAGACATTCAAGACTAATCTAGGGAAAGAATGTATCACGAATGCTGTTTTAGCCTTGTTTCCCCAGGGCTCTGACTTCACAAGCTGACCCCAATCACAAC
>PVJX010029772.1:0-22630 GCA_004027295.1 Dolichotis patagonum | reverse complement strand
TTTGCTGCCCTCAGTCTCTTTTGTATTTACCTCTCCTGGATCAATGTTCTCAGGGTTGGGGGCTGGGAGTGTTTTCTTATTTCTCCCTTTCGTCATGTTTTTGGTTCCTTCCATACAAGTGTACAGTGTAATTCCCAGACCCTTTTCTTGTTGTTTAAGGCTCCTCTAGAGGGCGCAGGCTAGGAGCTTTAGCCCTCTTTAATAGGTTATCAGAGATTAGAGTTCACTCACGGGCAGTATACGCTACCTCTTCCCTTCTCGGCCAGTCAACCTTTGCAGGCCTTCACTGCATCAGTGTGCACTGATCTCAGGGAAGTAACTGGGTTCCCGCCAGGGGCGTGGCCTAATCCAAGCTGATTCCACCGATCTGCTCGTCGAGGGGAGTAACCAGCTGAAGCCACTTCCTTATGGAGTTAGGGTTGTCCTGCGCAAATCCAACATGTCGTCCAGTCAGTTTCCCTTTTCCCGTGGGAGGGTCTTATACCCATCACTCACCGTGTCCCCAAGAACTGCTGGACTGCCCGACCTCCAACTTCAGCACGGCTGCCGTGGGAATTCACGGTGCCTCTGGGTGGGTCGTGTGCAGAGCCGTCCCGGCGAGCTGCACGCAGGGCTGTTCAGCTCTGCACTCCAGCGGCTCAAGCCAGTCGCTTCAGCGAGGATCGCTTGTTCAAGTCGGGGGGAATTCAGGCGTCTCGAGGTGGGTGCCGTGCTCGATGATCTTATCTTCACTAATAGTAGCCCCAGGACCTCTTATTCGAGCGGGTTTTTGTGCTTTAGTTTCTTTCTGGGTTGTGAGAGTCTATCTCTCTCTGTTTGGGTCTCTCCAGGGAGTTTTATTCTGGCATTTGAGCCGTCTCTCTCAGAGAGGGTCTCTCTCCTGCTACCTACCAGTCCGCCATCTTGTCTCTTCAAAATGGTTATAATTGATATGTACTGATTTATCCCTATCGTGTTATTTTTCTGTCATTGGTTCCTTTTTTTTCCTGTTTAATTGCTTGCCTTGCCTGGTGGATTCATTCTGTTGGGGTTCATGGAGTTGTAATTATTGTTATCTCTTTGTAGAATGTCCTTCAGAACATTTTGGAGTACTGATTTGGTGGTCATGAATTTCTTCAGGTATTCTTTGTCACAGAAGTATCTTGTATTTCTCAAGTTTTGGGGGGTATATCAATCTGAATTGAAGGTTGTTTTCTTTTTTTATTTTAAAGAGAATAAAACAAAAGAGGGCAGAACAAAGCAGATCAGAACAGAACAACAAAAGTAACACAGCACTTTACAATAAGACAACCGGACATTAACAGTAGCTATCAAAATATCTCTTTCTCTGCTATAGTTGAGCGTAGTTTCAAATACAATAATATCAAACGTAACACAATAGTATAAAACCATTCAAGAGAATGAAAGAATTACAGGACATTCTGAACTGAATAACAGAGAATGATCAATGGCTACTATAATATCTCATTTTCAATAAAAAATTTGTTTATACTATCACACATTAAAATCCCAATAAGACATAACATGATAGAACTGATGGTAATAGCAGAGTAGAAGCATGGTAGGACTTCTAAGCAAGATGATATTAAATCAGCAATGGCTGCCATAATGTTTTGTTTTCTTCAAAACAGCTGTTCATACCATCACACATAATAAAGTCAAATAAAACAGAATAAAACTATTCTAACTGATGAATGAAAACATTGAAAGGCTTCCAAGCAATGAAATGGGAAATCATGATTACCATAAAATCTTATATACTCTTACCAACTCTCATACTAGGGAGACTATACGGTATTTACACATGTGAGTTTGGTTTGAAGGTTGTTTTCTTTAAGGGCTTGAAATACTTCAAGTGCTCCTTGACTTGAGAATTGTGTTGGCAAGTCAGCTGTGATTTAATGGGCTTTCCATTATAGATAATTTGTTTCTTTTCTCTTCCAGCTTTTAATATTCTATTCTGTTGAATTTCTGGAATCTCAGGTATTATATGCCTTGGCATAGGTTTGTTTTAATCATGGCTAATGGAGTTCTACATGCCTGACTTATCTGTATGTCAAATTCCTTTTTTCTGCCTGAGAAGTTTTCTGCCATTACTTCGTGAAGTTTTTTTTTTTTTTTTTTTTGTGCCAGGGATTGAACTCATGACCTCATGTTTGCCAAGCAGGCACTTACACCGCTGAGCTAAACCCCAGGCCCCCCGTGAAGTTTTTTTTATGTCATTTGCACTATCTTGTGCTTTTTCATTGACTCCAGTCAATTTATATTATTCTTTGTATCATCTAGCAGCTGTTCATTTGATTTTTCATGGTCCCTTTTTTTGAGGATCCTTTGTATTTGTTTTAAATAAATCTTAAGTAAATCTTTCTTTTCCTGATTGCTAACCACAATCATATCTTCTATATATGATATTCTCTCTTCACATTGGCTCGTTCTGTTGCATATACTTTCAATGGAATTTTCAGTCTCCTGCACATCTGTTTGAATCTGTTTCACAGAATCCATTTCTTTCCTATGTTGGGCTTTCATTGTTTCCATCATCTTTTTCTAAGCTCCTCTATTTTTTTTTCTTTGTAATCTGTATCTGCTCTAGAGTTACTAGCCATGTATTCATTATGGTCACCATCTCTGTAGTTATCTGAGAAATTATATCTGATTTGATTTTTTTTTCTAGAGCTTCACATATCTCCTTTGTTATTTCTGTTATTACTTAAGAGGATCCAGTTGGATGGCTTTTGAATTGTTCTGCCTCATTGGCCTGGATTTGCCTTTGGATGAGGTGGAAGTTTAGGGTTGCATCTTGCTTAAGTGTTTCCTCATTTTCTATTTTTTAAAGATTAATTCCTGGATTGATGCTTTCAAACTGCTTATGGTAAGTAGGTTTATTGCTGTTATTTAGAACATTAGGAAATGACTATTTTTTAGAGCAGACTTCCAGGTATAGCTAGCTTTTGGGTTTTAAGTGTATTGCAAGATCCTACCTCTTCAATTTATTGGGGATGAGAAGTGCCACAACCCAGTAGAGCTCCTGAGGTTCTTGGGGTTAAGGACTATGAGAGGATGAGAAAAATAAAGAAAAACAAAGCTGGGGTCAGGTGGAGCCCTTATCCTCCTGATGGGAGGAAAGGAACTGCTCAACCAGTACAGCATGTTTATTTATGCCCTCCAAAGAAGAATGTCAATTTCAACCCCACTGCCTAGCAACTTGTTTGCCTGGCAGGCCTGGGCCCCATGTCTTCTTGGTGTTGGAACAACTTGTTTACATAGCTTGTTTTGGTCTCTCTGTTTTTTCTGGGCTGGCCTTGCTTTAGCCCCACACATGTGATCAATCTCCAGCTTCAACGGCTCACTACTGAGAAGTTGCTGCTTATTTGGCCTAACCCCTGGTTCTTTGGCACTGGTCTACAGTATCTTTTATGACCAAAACCAAATCTAAGTCTTGACATACAGGAAGAACAACTGATTAGAACAATTATGACACTTTAGCTAGTAGTACAATCAACAATAACAATAGCATCAGAAAATGTATCTGCTGCACATTTGCATGGAAATGAAAATCTTGCTTCTTGTCTTAACTTCTGATAGCATAAGATGTGTGTAAAGTGTATAATTCACTGACTTTATTATAGTATGAATTCTTATAAGCAATGTGGTGCCTTGTAAATGTAGGTCAAATTTATTAAGAAACGTGAAGCCTTAACAAAAAATGGTTTCAAATACTATTTATTATTTGCTAACAATAATAACTGAGGGAGTGGGAAAAATTTAAAAGGAATTCTGGAGAAAAATAGAGAAATAGAAGAAGAGGGAGAGGGAAAACAAAGGAAGATGATGCAAACTTTGGGAAACTGTTGAAGAAAACAGGAGGGAAAAAGAGAAGGAAGAAATGCAAACAAGAACAGAATAGAACAACACCACAAAAAACTGGAAACCATGTTCACACTCTTATAACAACAAGAACAAATAATGAAGAAAAAGAAAACAAAACAAAAACAGGAAAAGAAAAAAAATCTCCACTTCAAGGCATGTCTCTGCTATCTCTGTAGACCAAGTAAGCAGATAGAGTCTAAATCTGTGTTGCTTAATCCCAGAAATCCAGATTTCTAGCAGGATAGTGGATAATCCTATCAAATTTGCACCTTTAGTTTCAGTGAATTTCAGGTTGTTACATGGCTGTGAGGCTAAAACACAATTGGTTCAGCCTATAACACTCCATGTGCCTCCTGCCATCTTGAATTTGGTTGTGTGACATCCTGCTTGACCTAAACTCAGTTCCACCTCACCCTGACACTGGGAACTGTTAGATGGAGCCATCCCACAGCTACTTTCAGTCCCTGAATCAGTTGGCCCCTCTCCATGATGGCTACTGGCCCAGTCATCTTCTACTGGAGGACATCTGAATCTGAACAACTCACCATGCACTGCAGTCCACTTTGTCCACTGTATCCACTGCTCTGTTCTACTGGTGTGTTTCTTCATGGAGGCCTCTGGGATCACCAGCAGATCACCATGCACCTGTAGATTTAAGCCACCCCTCCCATACACTAAGTCAGGGTTCAGGGAGAAACTCCACTTACTACCTCCTTTTTCATTGAGGTTTCTCTTTGCTCTTCTCTTGGGGTTGAATTCTTACTTCACATCTTTGTAGGGTACCAGGGACCCTCTTCCTTTTTTCTTCTCTTCCTCACATTGCTATGTTTCAGTGCCTGAACACCAAATCTCAGTGAGTCTGTTTCTGTGCTGTTCACCACTCCACTGTCTAACTGAAAGTCTGGAGTCCTTATAAATTGAGGAAGGTAAAAGTTGTATGAAGGTGAATTGGAGAGGAAATGTCAGTGCCAAGCTTTGAGGTGTCTTTTGGACATTTTCTTCACTCATACTTGGTAATGCTGTACTCTCTCTATGGGATCTAGAAGGTGGTCTCCATGCAGTATGTCTATGAGCATTTCATCAGCAAAAGAGAAGCCATGTTAGGCCATTTTAATACAAATAATTAGATCTCTTTACTATTAGTGGAAAGGCTGGGAGAGTTGAAGGTCAAGGAAGCAGCTGGATAGTATGTACTTCATAGAAGCTTCTCTGGAGTCAGCAGTGAACCCGGCACATGAAGTCACTCTTACCATTTGCAATGGTTCCTGGGGTCTTTCTTAGAGGCCACTGGGAATTCTCAGCAGAAACTGCTCTCTGTTTTAGTTGCCAGATCTTAGTTGTTTCTCCCTGCCATTGATTTACATCTGTGCTCTTCCTGCAACTGCCTCCATAGAAGAGAGTTCTCTTTCATATTAAGAGACTTGCAAGAGTACCTTTATTATGTAACTGACACTGAGTTGTTGTAGCAGGCAGGACTGTCTGAACTGTGATTATGGTTTCTCTGTGACGTTACGGGAGATAGGCGGTGGTAGTGGTAATGCAGAGTTGATACAGACAGCCCAGCACAGCAACCAGGCAACTGTGTTTATAGGGTGGGAGTTTGGAAGAGGGGCCTGAGCTAGACTGAGCGCGAGATAGCAGTTCAAGTGATATTGCCTAGGAAGTAAACATTGATAAGGGGTGAAAAAGACAAATGCTTTGGGACTCTAGAGCTAACATGTTTGAGACGGGAGGAGGAACAGCTGAGAAACCACGTGCAAAACCAGAAGATGATGTCCTGAAAGCAACAGAATGGAAGTGGGAGTGATTATTTCAAGTCAGTTGTTGCTGACAGGTCACATAAATATCTAAGGACTGACCACTGAATCTGCCCATGTGGGGACATTGGTAATCTTGCATAGGCAAGTTTTGGTGGAAGAATAGTAGTGCAAGTGGTTAGGGTTAGGAGAAAAAAGGAGAGAAAAGGAAGAGAAGAATTTGTAATAATGACTACTTTGTGCTTGTTTAAGGGCTCATTTATATAATAGCTGCTTTAAAGTCTTTGTAGTATAATTTTAACATTTGCATCACTTTAGTATTGGTCTTAATTTTGTTTTTCTATGGGAATTGAGATTTTCCATTTTTCCTGTGCTATGTTTGGATTGTATCCCAATATTTTTGAAACTTAATTCTGTGAATAGGGTTGTGGGTTAAATTTCAGTCTTTGAGTCACCTGATGTTGTTTACTTTTCAGTAAAGAAACACCTTTTGCAGTTATTCTGTCCAGATTTTCTGATTGCTCTTCAGGGGAGCATCCTGAGCCTCCTTACCTCTGCTGGACCACTTTGCTTTTAGATGTTGGGCTCCACTTTCAGTTGGTCCATCATATATAAATGACCAGGTGTCCCTTGATGAATCACCTCCTCTAATTGCTATAGTAGGTTTCCCTCTGAGTTACTCCTTGGATGCGATTTATGTCTCTTTCCTTAGGGCTTCATTTAGTGTCTCATGCAGCACAACATGATCCTCATGATAAATTGTCATTTATCGTGATAAAGATTAGTTCTGTGTATTGTTGGAGAGCAAGGTATTTAAGTTTAAACTGCTGACCATGAGGGAACTTCTGAATGTGTTGGAAAAGCTCATATTCTCAGTCCTCTGAAGTCAAGATAACACCACAGCTGACACTGGCTATTCCAGAGCAATAAAACTGTCAATCTTAGAGATCAAACAGTTCTCTTCATTAGCAATATTTACTGACTTTGTTTTAACTTCTTGGGCTTTCATACCCTCCACTTCATTCACTGCACAAATCTGTGAAATAAATATGGGCTTCTGAGAAAAGTCCTTGTCTTTACTCCTAGAGAGTTTTGGCCTTTCTGGATTCCCCAAAATGATACTACTTGTCTCTTTATTTAAGCCTTTGCCATAACTCATTTTAGGAGGTTGGGGGCTTAGCCGAGACCCCAGTAGTGTATGAGTTAAGGATTGCCTTGTCTGAAATAGCATGACTCTGCCTAGTAGTTTCGGTACAATAATGTTTCTTTGACATTAAAATGCTTTTCATACATGCAGTTTTGTAGAGATGTTAGTTGCAGTGCAGCATAGGATAGTGATAAAGAATGCAGGCTTTGGACTAATTTTGCTTTGAATTTCAGGTCTGCACCCTGTATGACACTCTCCAGGTTATTTAACTTTTCTAAATCTGTGTTTCTCATCTATGAACTAGAAATTATAACTCTTTTATAAATGCTATACAACATTTAGTTCTTAGTACATGGATAGCTATACAAATAATTAAAACTGCATTTTAGGGCAGAATTAAGCAGATGTTCAGAAAGTACAGTTCCAAATCTTGATCATTCTATGACTTATATTGGTCTAAGAACTTCAGAGAAGTTTATGTTCACCATTTACTCTGCATACAAAATGGAAGCTCAGCTCTTTTAGAGTTAGATTTTGTTTACGGTATCTCCTTTTCTTTCTTGGTTGAGGTTTTCATTTTGGCGGAGCTTATCAGAGGGCTGTCACTTGAAAAATTGTACAAAGTGAAGACAGCTTTCTTCAGCTTCTTTCTCTCTAGCATGTTACTCTACTGTGGACTGTCTCTTTCCTGGCTCACAGAAACCATTCTGGCACCTCTCTTCATTCTTATTTGAATATTCCTTATCACAGTCACCTGGATTCTTTCCAGGATGGGTTATTGGAAGGATAAAGCAAGCTGATAATATTGGTGAGAGATTAGTTTGAACTATGAACTTTATGGTTCAATTCAGGAAATATTAGTTGAGCTTCTATTAAGTGGCAGCCGTGATTCTAACTGCTTAGGTAGACATAGGGAGGGAACCTGCTAGAAAGCTGTGGAGGGACACAGAAGTGCAGCAGAGGCAGTGTGGGCTAGGATAGTAGTAGTAGAGATGGTAAAAGTAGGTGGACCCTGGATGTATTTTGAAGGTATAACCAATGGGATTTGCTGACAGATGGGATGTAGGGCATGAGAAGAAAAGGAGGGGAGGGGTAGGGTTGACTATGAGACATGTGGTCTGGGCAACTAGGATGAGATTGCAGGGCTGTGGCTGTTACTTTGTGTACAAGATTAGATGAAGAGTTCACTGTCAGGAATTTTAAAATCTGACATGTCTCTTAGGGTTTCCAGTAGAGATGTCATGTAGGCATCTGAACCTCGAAAGAGAAGACATAGAAATAAATGTATGCTAAGGATTACTAACAGTTATTGAGGAAGTGAGCATGGAGAAGATGACCAAAGGTGGAGCCATGGATCACTCTACCATTTAGTGATCAGGAGGAAAGTTAGCAGCACAGAGCAGGTATGAAGAAAACCAGGAAAAGAAGGGATGGAAATGCTGCAAGAAGGAAGATGCAGGCAACTCTGTCAAGTGCAGCAGAAAGATCAAAGTAAGGATTTGGCCTTTGGACTTAGCAAGTGGGAGGTCATGTTAGTGGTGTTTAGAGCAGTTTAAAAAAGTGGTGAGGGAGGCCGAGAATATAGCTTAGCAGCACAGTGGATGCCTGACAAGTGAGTGCATTGCTGTGAGTTCAATTCCCAGTATAGAAAAAGAAAGAAAGAAAGAAAGAAAGAAAGAAAGAAAGAAAGACAGAGGTGAGAAGTCTGATTGAAGTATGGTTAGACATGGCTGGTTCCTAGTCTGAAGTGGGAAGGCAGGAGTTGACTGAAGCTAGTATTTGGGTTTCCTTAGGTCTAAGGAAGTTAAAAACCACTTATGAACCATTGGACCCTTACTTATTCCAAGGGGTAGCATTAGACAAGTATGTGTTAGGTGCTGTACAATCAAACATAGTATGTCAGGTAAATGGTATTATCACCATTTTATAGGTGTGAAAACTTCAGATTTAGAGAAACCACTTTCTGAAGAGTAGCTGACTTGTGTTGGCGCTAGGAAGCAAGGTATTCATATCCTAGCTCTTTTTGACTTGCAATCCGTCCAGAGCTACTGTGCCACCTTGGGTGGAAACAGTATGAACTCTCCATACTTTATTTCACACAGACTTGAAAATAAGAAAGAAGTGTGTTTGTGTACTGATTCATAAAAAAATCGTATGGAATGTCTATCACAAAAATGTAATAATCTTACACATTGGCTGTCCAAGCTGCTTCATCATTGCAGGAGCTAGTGTTGTGGAACCACTTGAGTTGTCCGGTAAGAGCAAGATGAGTAACAGAAAATTTAGGAAGTTGCTCTGTGTTTAGCCCAGTTAGGGAGAGGGCAAGCACAGAAGTTGCAAGAAGGTCACTGAGACTTACAAAACACAGCTCTTAGCTATATGACACCACTATAAAATCTTAGAGGAAAATAAGCTCTCAATAAAAGTTAGAAGTGAATGGATTGATTTCTTTTGAAAAGAATTGTCACAACATTTAAAATAGTGAGACAGAATATAAGACCTGTAAATGGACTTCAGAATTGCAAACTCCAGGTGTCTTTCATGTGGATGCATGGGACGTCTCTTGTGGGGTCAGGGCCCTGCATTCAGTTCAGTGAGTCTCCTGTGTACACATGCTACCTCCTGTCTGAAGCTTACCCAGGTTTGTGAAACGCACATTTTTCAGTCTTGCTTACCTTTTTGGTTCAGGAATTAGAGGAACTTGTGACTCAGGAATTATAATTCCTTCTAATTCAGTAATCAGAAGGATTATAGTCATAATCATAATAGCTGTTATTCATGTATTAGTTTGAACTTCATAATTCTTTAGAGCAAGTCAGTGAAGTAGTGACTTCTCTTCCTGTCTTGAGATGAGAAGCTGGGCTTAGAGAAGTTAAGGAATTTATTCAATATTCCCTGTGATGTTATCAGGCTCTCTAGTTTCATACAGTGGAGCTGGGTCTTCCTGCTTAGCCACAGCATGAGTGAAGGCATGCACTTGACAGAATCATGCCTCCTACTGAGTCGCAGGTGAGGTCACTCTCCCACCTAATTTGCATTATCTTTTTAAGTACATCCAACTTGTTAAAATGCATTTTAATTATTTTTGCAAATATTGCAAGCAATCATTCACTTGTGTTCATGGCTTATACTGAGGGAGGAATGTGGTTTCATCAAATACTTGTAAAAAAAAAGTGGGGGGGACTTTTGGTTTTCTGACTCTAGAAGTAGGCAACTATTCCCAGGATTTTTATTTTCAGAGTAAGAGAAAGAAGAGAGTTGTGTGGTTTTTCCTTCTACTTCTGTCTGAACATCAAAATGGGGAGGCAGTAAACAGGGTGTTGTGAGTTGGGGTGCCAAGGAAGGATTTGAGACTTTTGTTGAATCGTCATGAATTCTAAGTGGTTTAACAAAACACCCAAACTTTTTAGTGTTTCTTCTTTGATAAGCTGTTAAAGAGCATAGGAGTCTTGATAAAACTTCAGTTGAAAATGGTCAAAATCTTTGAATATAGTTTATCCATTTCATAAAAATGGCACTATGCATACAAAAAGATACCTAACATCACTAGTCTTAGAAAATGCAAATGTCCATCACAATGAGATACCATTGCAACCTTTTAGACTAATAGTAGAACCAGATAGTGACAGTGACAAGTGAGAAGGACGTGGAACAACCAGAACTCTCATGCTTTGCTGCTATGACCATTTTGGAAACTGGTTTGGGAGTTTCTTAAATTGAACATATACTTACCATATAGCCCAGCAACCCTACTCCTGAGTATTTATCCAAAAGAAAATCTATGTGCACAAAGGCCTCTGTAGAATATTTGTGGCAACTTTATTTGCAGTCACTGAAAACAACCCAAATGTCCATCAGACGATATATAATCTTGAAACTTTTAACTGATTTTTATAATCTGATTTGTGCCCTAATGACATTTGTCTTTGTGTAATGAAATTGTATATTGTAGAGGTTGTATAATTAACACAAATAAAAGATGTTTTAGAGTTAAATTATTTTAGGATTCTTTCATGTGGTTTAAGCTCTTGTTGCTCTGGAGTTTAGCTTTGTAACTTTAAGAAGTTATTATATTGATGAAACAAATTTAATTATGCCAAAAAATTTAATTATGCAATCTTCAGCTATCTTTTAATCAACTATAATTTTTTCTTGTTTGAGACAGTCACTATGCAGTTCAGGCTGGCCTTGAGCTCACTTTGTGGTCTAGGCTGGTCTCGAACTTGCAACAGTCCTCCTTCCTTAGCCTCTCAAGTGCTGGGATTACAGGCATGTGCGCAACCACACTCAGCCTAATCAGCTATAATAATAAGGTATGAGTATGTTTTAAACTACAAGAAATAATGTGTGCAATGAATAATAAAAGTTTGCTTCACTGAAATTAAGGCTTAATTACAATTATAAATTGTGTTTCTTAGAGTATGTGTGAAAGTTTCTACTTACTATGTTATGGTACTTTTTGATGTCCCAAGGAGCAGTTTAGCATTTTCTCTTCCATAAACTATTGCTTGAAAACCTAACTTTCTTAAAGTCAGTTCTTTATGTGGCTTTAGAAAACAAGACTATAATTTAAATCATGAACTCTTCCTTTATGACCTGGAGAAATGCTATAGTATATGATAATAATAGAGTTAGTGATTAAATGAGGTGCAAGTTGGTTTTGTTTCCTTAAAGCATATGCTCTTCTGTGTTTGAGGCCTTTTGTAACTGTCGCCAGTGGATTGTACTGTCCTTTGTACCCTGACCTGTAGCTTTTGCCTGGTATGTTTATGTGGTGACCACACAGTAAATGTCTGCTGATAGTATCTTTGACAGTTGGTATTTGGGACAGGTGAGAGGTTATGGTTTGATCTACTTTTAATGCTTTTTTTGGTGGCACTAAGAATTGAACTGAGGGTCTTACACATGAAAGCCAAGTGCTTTAGTGCTGAGCTAAATCTCCAGCTGTGGTTGGTTGTCTGGTTATTTATTTAATTTATATTTTGAGACAAGATCTTGCTAAGTTGCCCAGGCTGGCCTTCAACTTGAAATCTCATTCTATCTCTATTTTTCTCTAAAAATTTCATTGTTAACCTTAGAAGGTTTAACAGTGATGGCAGTGTTTCTTGGAATTGATGACATTTTCTTTTTCTTTTCTTTTTTTTTTTTTTTGTACCAGGGATCAAACTCTCGACCTCACGCTTGCCAGGCAGGTACTTAAGCCACTGAGCTAAATCCCCGGCCCTTATTGATGACATTTTCAGTTGCTTCAGCCAGGTGACAGACATACTGCAGTTGTCTTTGCTTTCATTTGCATCAAGTTGGGATAGTTCTTCATTCCATTTGGATTATGTGTGTTATACTACATATGTTAAGTTTAATTGCCATTTGAATTTATTGATTTGTGTAAGTTGAACCATCCCTGGGGTGAATTCTACTTGGTCATGGTGTATAAATTTTTTTTTTTTTAGTATAATCTTGATGATTTGCCACATTCTTTGGAGAGAGGTAGTGGGACTCAAACCCAGGGCCTCACACTTGCCAGGCAGCTGCTGTGCTACTGAGCTACATCTCCAGCCCAATTTGCCCCATTCTGGTTGCTAGTATCTTTTTGAGGTTTCTTGTGTTTATGTTCATTAGAGAGATTGGCCTGTAGTTCTTTTTTTGGTTGGAACCTTCTCTGATTTTGGTAACAGAGTAATAGTTGATGGGCAGCAGACTTGACCAATATGGGGACACAGCTCCAGAAATAGAAAACAAGGTCAATTCAGTAGATCATAAGCTCAGTGATACCCTAAAAACAAGAAACCCAGTAGCTATTAAATGACTCACCAAAAACAAAAACAAAAAACAACTTCAAACCTGGCGTGGTGGTGCACACTTGTAATCCCAGCACTTAGGAGGCTGAGACAGGAGGATAGGCATGAGTTTGAGGCTAGCCTGGGCTATAAAATGAATTCAAGTTCAGCCCAAACTGCATAGCAAAACCCTGTCTCAAAAAGATAAAACAAAATAATAAGTAAAAACAGAACATCAGAAATATAGAAATAAAGGAAAAAATTAGAGGATGACTCAGAAGGTATAAACATTTATTTACTGAAATCACAGCAGAAATTTTTCCAAATCTAAGAAAAGAATTCAGTATTCACAACAAGAAGAGTATAGAACCACATAGCCATGAGCAGAAAATAACTTCTCCATAACACATCATAATCAAAACTCCAAAAATTCAACAAAAGGAAAGAATATCAAATGCTGTTAGAGAAAAACAACAAGGCACCTATAAAGGCAAGCCCATCAGAATGACTTTAGATTCTCAGTACAAATCTTAAAGATCAGTAGACCTTGGAGCAAAATTTTTCAAGCCCTCAAAGAAAACAATTATCAATGTATGTCCTAGGTTTTTATTTATTTAATTTTAATTTTTTGGCTTTGTTTTTCTGTTGTTGTTTTTTTGTTTTGTTTTTGAGACAAGGTCTCACTATGTAGTTAAGGCTCTATATAATCCATGCTTGTCTTGAACTCAGCAATCATTCTGTCTCAGCCTCCTGAGTGCTGGGATTACAGGTATATACAATCTGTGGCTAATGTAGGCTGAAAAATTAGCCTTCAAAATTGATGAAGTAAAGCACAAGGTCATGAGTTCAATCCCCGGTACCAACATTGATGAAGTAAAGACTTTGCATGACAAAGAAATCCATGACCACTAAACCAGCAGCACAGAAAATACTTAAAAGGAATACTAGACAAAAACTGGAAGGCCATAGCACCAAAGAGCCCAAATGAAAAAATACATCTAACATACATAGCCCAAATGAAAAAATACATCTAACATAACATAGTATCTAAATAACATCTAAAAATACATCTAACATACATCTAATACATCTAAAATATATCTAGAATACATCTAACATGTAGTTTAAAAAACAAATAAAATAATCAGTGTTGAAAAAATAATGCAATATAAACATCTTACTACTCAACAGTAACTCTCAATGTCAGTGGTCTCAACTTCTCAATCAAAAGACACAGACTGGCAAATTGGATTAGAAAAACAAAACAAATAAAACTATATTGTCTGCAGAACACACACCTCATCCAAAAGCCAGTACACACTCTAAAAGTAAAAGGATAGAAAATGATACTCCAGTCAACCACCCCAAAACAAACAACAGTGGCTATCTTATTTTCTGATACAGCAGACTTCCAACCAAAATTGATCAGTAGACACAAAGATGGCCACTACATACTGGTAATGGGAATAATTCAACAGGAGGAGATAACAATTGTAAACATATATGCATCAAATTTGGCATGTCGATCTTCATAAAACAAAAACTATTAGACCTGAACCAATAGTTACCAGTACAATCAGTGTCTTCAGTAGCCTACTGTTAAAATTAGATCAACCAGATTCCTCCCCCCAAAAAATCAACAAAAAAATTAGAGTTAAATCAAACCATGGAAAAAATGGACTTAGCAGATATCTACAAAGTGTTTCATCCAACAACAGACTGCACATTTTTCTCAACATCACATGAACTTTTTCCAAAACAAACCATATCATAGGCCACAAAGCATGCTTAAAATAAATACTAAAGATTTGAAACAATCCTCTACATACTATCATAATAGAATGAAGCTAAAAATCAACAGCAAAAAAGCCACAGAACAGGGGCTGGGGATTTAGGTCGGTGGTGTAAGCGCATACCTGGCAAGCGCAAGATCATGGATTAGATCCTCAGTTGGGGGGGAGAGGGGGAGGGGAAGAAGGGAAAAAATGCCACAGAACCGTCGAAATCTATGGGATGCAACAAAAGCAGTCCTAAGAGGTAAGTTAATAGCTCTAAATGCACATATAAAAAGAATAGAGCAAGCTCAAATAAATAATAATGATACATGTCACTCAAGGTCCTAGAAAGAGAAGAAAAATTCAAATCTGAAACTAATAGAAGGAAAGAAAATTAAAAGGATCAAAGTGGAAATTAACAAAATTGAGAGAGATGGCAAATCGATCTGAGGATTAGGGAAGACAGGAGAAAGGGGAAAAGGGTAAGTATTCAGGATCAAGATGTAATATGTATATGTACCAATTCCACAACGATGAATATATTTGCTATGCATCACAAACATATACTAATTTAAACAACTGAGAAACAAAGCCTCAACATCATGTGGACAACACCAGTCTCAGGGCATGGACAAAACATAAATCTTTTGCCAGAATGTAACATGGATGAGAGGGCATTCGTTTTTCATTCTAACAATAGTCCAATTCCCCCAGTAGAGTCCTCATTTCCATCTGAAACCTGGTGAGGTTGGCTTTTCTGAATGAGGAGGGCAATGTAAAGAGGTGCTGAGCAACCAGGAGGCTCGGCACCGAAGGGCGAGCCTGCTCCAGGTTTGTGTATCGCTGCTGCGTGCCGCGGAGTGCCTCTTGTGAACAGTCTGTCCCTCTACATCCCACAGCCGGAAGAAGGGAAGGAGGTGTGCCCCAAGGCGCGGGGTCCTGATCAGAGGAGTTTGGGGCGGGATGCTAGAGAGTCGCTCCACGGCCCGTGTGTCCTTACCATGTTGCTGCGGGCGAGTAGGGCAAGAGCGACTGGGACCCCTGGCAGGGAACTCGGCTTTCTTACTCAGCCGGGTATCTCTAAGAGGGCGCTTAGTCGTCAGGTCCTAAACCGCTCCCGCCTCAGGAGGCGCCTCACACGCCGCCCTCTTCGCTCCCTTCCTTTCCCGCAGCGCCCCCCACAGGAGCTCTGGCATGCCGCATAAGGATTTCGGGGGGGGGGGCGGGGGACAGAGGATACAAAACAGCAGCGATTTCCTAGCTGGTAGGGTGGCTTCGACTACATTTCCCAGTGGCTGCGAGTTCCTGGCTCTGTTTCCCAGAAGCGCACGGGCCACACCGGAACAAGCCTAGAACTCTATTTCCCAGAATATCGCGGGTGAGCCCCGCCTCTCCACCTGGCTAGCGCTGGGCAAGAACCGTCTCCGCGCCGGAAGCAGCTATTCTGGCGGGTGGGGCGGATTCAGGTGAGACAGCGCGGCACTGCCAGAGAAACCTGGGGACGTGGCGCGGGGAGGCAAAAACCCCTGTGCAGCCGGGGTCGGGGTGTAGGGTCTCCGTGGGCCTCGATTGGTCCGTCTGTGTGGTCGAGGGCGTGGAATGTGGGGCGAAACTCCTGTCAGGTTGACGGTGGGGGGTCTGCAGATGGAGCAGAGCAAATTTCCAGGATGGGTTCTCGAGAGTGGCAGCACCTTCCAGCCAGTCCAGCCTGTGGGGCTCCCTGTCTTGGAGGAATCAGAATCGCAAGTGCCTTCGGGCACCAGTCCGGGCGGGTATGAATAGAGCTGCAAACGTCGGCACCTCCCCTTGCCTGTTTGTAGCTTATAGGCTTTGGGAGCAGCCCCTACATCTCGTCGAGTCGCCTCATCTCCAAGGTTATGTGCCACCCCTCTGATCTGTTGGAGGGCATAGAATGTACCTTTTTTCTGCCTGTTGGGATCGTAGGTCGGGATGGTAGTCTCCAGGGCGCTGTGACGATCTAGGCAGAGACCTTCCTACGGAATGGGTGGGAGCTTGGGTGACTACATCCAGCTGGTTCTGCCTGCTTGCCTCTCTGGCCTGTTGCCTCTTGCCCCAGGGTAATAGTGTGCTGGAGGATGGAACCTGGAGAGTCTCAACCTCACTGTGACCCTCCAGGTGCGGCCAACATGGGTGAACCTCAGGGGCACATGAAGATCCTAGTGACAGGGGGCTCTGGACTGGTAGGCCGAGCCATCCAGAAGGTGATTGAGGATGATGCTGGCCTGCCAGGAGAGGAATGGGTGTTTGTCTCCTCCAAAGATGCAGACCTCACGTGAGTTGAAACTACCCCCCAGAACATCCAACCCCTCATCCAGTGCCCTCTCCAGACTGAAGAGCCAGTAGGCACGAGTCTGGGCCTTCTTTGCCAGGTAGCAGGCCTGGCCTGTGTGTGGTGACTGTGCTCTGGGTAAACAGTCTCCTGTCCCTTTTCAGAAGTTCACGCCCTCCCTTTCGCTAGGCACAGAGTTTAGCCTTGTCCTATGGCTGTCTCTACTGCCATGTCCCTACCCAGCTCCTGTACCCACTATCCCAATCCCTACTGCTAGTTCCCTCAGGCCTTTCTGTGGCCCTTGACAGCCTGGCTCCCCACCCAGGGATGCAGCACAGACCAAAGCCCTGTTCCAGAAAATCCAGCCCACTCATGTCATCCATCTTGCCGCAATGGTGGGGGGCCTGTTCCGGAATATCAAATACAATTTGGACTTCTGGGTAAGTTGAAGGGACAAACGCTGTGGGATCCAGGAGCTGGGAACTTCCTGGTAGGCTTTCTGCTCTCACAGACTCATGTTCCCACCCCAGGAAGTTCCTGAGGATTAGGACTTGGCATGGCCTGGTGGAGGCAGCCCTTGCAGGGTAGGCTTCCACTGGCCCACACTTGGTGCTGTGGGCAGAAGGACATGCAGACGGGTCTGGGGGCATCTGGCTCAACACAAAGGCTGTAGAGCTGATCTCTAGGATTAGTGAACTTGAAGAAGCCAGCATGTGTCCATGAGCTTTGGGGCTGGTTTTTGCATCTTGAACCCCTTGGGCTACCAGAGCCTCGGGCTTCCAGGATGCTTCTGGCCATGCTTCTCTGAGCCTGGTCCACCACATACTCTGGGGTGCAGAGTTATCTCTGATGTATGTCCTGAGGAAGGGGAACATAATGTAAGGGTTTTCCCCCTGCTGACTGTGACCTTGACAGTTGGCCCACCTGCCTCTGGACAGTGGCCTTAGTCTAGACAGCCTACCAGGCAATGGTGTTAGCAGGGGTTCCCACCAAGAGTCCTGTCACTGAAGACCCTCTTTGTCTGTATAAGCCTTTCCAGCATTCTGCCTGGCTACCACTTCTCTCCTCTTCCCTGTCCCAAGACCAGTCCAAATTTTCTGGCTCTCATGTTGATTTAGAGAAGTGAACTGGAGCTAAGACAGGCCATGGGAAGTAGAGCTGGGTGTGGAGCCTCTATGTAAGCAGGAGCCCCACCCAGAACCAGATTGGCCTTCTGGGTTCCTTCATCTACCATCTGGCCTGGCCTCTGCAGCCCCTGTGAGAGTGGCAGACAGAAACCTCCTACAACCCTTTTGGGGGTAGTGGTTTCTGTAAGGTCATGCTGGGAGAGGAACAGGACAAACTGCTACAAGTACTGCCCCTGTTCAAGGGGCCAGGGTTTGTCCCTGCCTCTATCCCTGGAAGAGCAGGCCTACCATGACAGTCTGATATGCCCCGGCTCTACCCCTGCAGAGGAAGAATGTACACATCAATGACAACGTCCTGCATTCTGCCTTTGAGGTGGGCACCCGCAAGGTAGTCTCCTGCCTGTCCACCTGTATCTTCCCTGACAAGACTACCTATCCCATCGATGAGACCATGGTGAGGGATGGAACCTTCCGGAGGTGGCGCCTGGGGTGTGGGCAGAACCAGGATGTGAAGGCCTCAATGCTTCTACTCCCACAGATCCACAATGGGCCTCCGCACAGCAGTAATTTTGGGTACTCTTATGCCAAGAGGATGATTGACGTGCAGAACAGGTCCTCCTCTAGCATCCTGCCCATGCTTGGCTGGGAGAATGGGTAGAGGGTACAAGCTCCCACATGTGGGTGGGATCAGCTGGGTGGGCACTGGTTTTTATGCTCCTTGTTTTGCATCTGTAAGAGGCTAGTGGTGGCTTAAGGCAGGTGAGAATAGTAGTTGCTGTCTTGCTGCAGGGCTTACTTCCAGCAGCATGGCTGTACCTTCACTGCCGTCATTCCCACCAATGTCTTTGGCCCTTATGACAACTTCAACATTGAGGATGGCCATGTGCTTCCTGGCCTCATCCACAAGGTGCACCTAGCCAAGAGTGAGTGTGTCTACCCAGCACATGTCCAGCTTGGGTCTCCACCTGACTGGGTCCCAGCTTTCCTGGGAGGACCCGCCCTGGCTGGAGTCTTCTGACATCTGCCCCTCCCCTGAACCTCAGGCAGCGGCTCAGCCCTGACCGTATGGGGTACCGGGAAGCCACGGAGACAGTTCATCTACTCGCTGGTGTGTACAGGGGGAACATAACCCTTCCTCCAAAAGGTGGCCCATTGGGTTGTCAGGGAGGCTACAGCATGAGGGAGGCTGAGTGCAGCTCAGTGGGAGACAGGGTTGCCTGAAGGAAGGACCCTGTCCAGGCTGGGCCCTGGCTGTGGGCCATTGTGGCCACCCCAGCAGGGGCATTGGTCATCACTGTGGGCTGTGACCTGCCTGTCCCACCTGTAGGACCTGGCCCGGCTCTTCATCTGGGTCCTGCGAGAGTACAGTGAGGTGGAGCCTATCATTCTCTCAGGTGCGCACCCTCTATGGAGTCTCACCCTCACAGTGGGGTAGGACCGATGTCTATCCTGGAATACCTGTGGGGGGCTGGACAGGAGGCTTGACTGGCCACTGACCCATTGCTTTCCACAGTGGGTGAGGAAGATGAGGTCTCTATCAAGGAAGCGGCTGAGGCTGTGGTGGAGGCCATGGGCTTTCATGGGGAAGTCACAGTATCCTTTGCCTGCTGGGATCGGGTGTTGATAGGGCACCACAGAGGGGCACTGTGCGCCTGCCCCCCTATGTAGGACAACTGAGTAACAGCATTTTATTCCCTGGTAGTGCTTCCTCTGGCTATTGGGTAGGGGGAGTGTCTACCCATGCAGAGAGGCAGAGGTTCAAGGCTGGGTGGTGACTGGGGGTGTTCCCTCTGCTGTGGCCTTGACCAAGTTTCCCAGTTTGATACAACAAAGTCAGATGGGCAGTTTAAGAAGACAGCCAGCAATGGCAAGCTTCGGACCTACCTGCCTAACTTCCAGTTCACACCCTTCAAGCAGGGTGAGCCCTAGCCCGTCCATAGTAGCCACCACACACCCCTGCAGACCTCTTGCCTCCCCTGCCCCTTTGTACCTCTCCCTTTGCCCCCTACTGTGGCCTCAGCTTCTTACTGTGGGGTGGGGATGGAGTGCCCCTCAGACTTGGTCACCAGACCCCTATCAGAGCCTGTACCACTTGGGAGGTGACTTCGTGTCCCTGGGGCTTCCACCTGCTTCACCTTTTCCCATCTCTCATCTGTCTTCTGGCTTTTATCTGCCTTCCCCACAGCTGTCAAGGAAACCTGCACTTGGTTCACCGACAACTATGAGCAGGCCCGGAAGTGAAGTCATGAGGGGAGCAGGAGCTCAGCTGGTAAAGCCCAGCAGCCCCTGGCCTCAGAACTTGTCAGGAGCCAAGGATACTGCCCAGCAATCCAGCCCATATACCACCCCCTCTGTTGGGGGCTCCAGGCAGCAAGACCCCTTTTCTGTCTGTCCTCAGGGAAACAAGGCCCAGTGGCCCAGCACCTCCCTCCCTGCCTTAGTCCACTCTGGTCCCACTGTCCTGAGTCTGGGACTCAATAAAGTGCATTTTCAGAGGTCTGGACTCAGCAGCTCTGTGCCCATCTCTCTCACATCCAGCACTGCCTCCCTACCCTGACCAGCCCCAGGACACACTGTGCCCTTGCTCAGTCCCTGTGAGCAGCAGGAGCACACGTTGCAGGTAAACTGTTAGTGGGATATGAAACGGGGCAGGGCATTTCTCCAGTGGTCCCAGGTAGACATATGGCATGGTTGCACAGAGCACTGGGTGACCAGAATTCACCTGGGCTCTGTTTTAGCCCCAAGCACCTTGGGGAAAGAGGCCAGGTCTGGATTTGGACATGCTCTGGGGGCTGGTGATTGTGTGGCCTCCCTGGGACCCTGTCTTGACCTTGTAGGTCAGCTCCAGCCACTGGAGGGGTGAGCACCATGGCTTTCCCAATCTTAGTGGGAAACAGCAAAATCCCAGAGGCTGAGTGACAGTCCCCTAGGCAGTAAAGGTAGCACAGGGGGACAGAAGTGGTGGGCTGGGGGAGCTGAAGTGCCCAGCGGCAGGTGGCATCGAGCTCCTTGGCTCGTCTCACTGTGATTCTGGATCATCCACTTGTGAACCTCATAAACCTAGATTCCATTCACCCAAGACAACTGGGTTTTGTCCTTTATGATAACAGGGATAAATACTACAGGTCCCTTTCACCTCCCCTCAGCCTGGAAACTGAGCCATCACTATTACCTAGGAGCTTGTAAGAGCAGGGACCCAGTTTGCTCCCAGAAGTCTGTGGAAGTGGTTGGTAGGATTAGAGGATGCAGTGAAGATAGCTCCAAGTGAAAAGTGACAGGTGCCACTTGTGCAAAGCAGAGACCCTAGTTTCCAAGGTTGTCAATTCTTATAGCCTCACAGCTAGAACTGTGAGTGCTGCCACAGCCAAAAGGGCTGTCTTGAGCATCCCTCCACCTATCTCTTCCCCTAGAAAACCAAACCCAGTCTTTCCCATCATCCTCTGCCTAAACATTCAGGATGAAATTCTGGAGTGTCATCAGTTTCTCACTTTTCCTCAGCCCAACCAACTTTCAAGCATATTCTTCCTCAACTTCCAGAGATAGTCCACACATCCAGCTGTTTTCCACCACCACTACCTCACAGCCTGTTCCCTCTCACTGTCTCAGGGCTCCTCCCGGGACAGTCCATGGCTTCTGCCCGTCATTTGCTAATGCAGCCATCAGTCTCTCTTGCACTGTTCTTGGCATTTCCCCTCTGGCTTTCATCTCTCTTGCTCCCCACCAGCCTTCTGCAAGCCCAACTTCCAACCAGAGTACACCAATCAGGCAGAGAGCTGGGACACTGAGGATGCTGCCCCCGCCCCTAGGAATACGTCTGAGTGGATAAGGTCCACTCCCCAGGCCTGATCTGTCCTGATGATAGGTCACCAGCCTGGAACTTGCCTGTCCTGCCCTCCCATAGATTTGCAGTTGCCCAAATGCCATCAATCTGTGCCAGCTCAGCAAGAGATGTGCACTGATATCTACGATCAAGGATCAAAGATAGTGTGGGGTCGCTTCCACCCTCCCCTTCTATCTTTGGTGCTTCTTTTTTGGGATCCCAACCAGCCCCATCTTGGGTCTGTTTGGAGCATTCCGTTGTGGAAATACCTCTGTGCTGCTTTGGGGGCGACCCCAGCCACGGGTTTCTCATAGTGAAACAAGGGATGCTTAAGACTAGTTCCTCACCCTTCGCGACCCTTCCCCTTGTAAAAATTGCAGTCCAACCACCATGGGAGCCTCGAGAAACCTGCTGTATCTCACCGATACGCCAACACCAATTTAAGCGCTTCCGCGCTTCGACCCGCCCCTCAACTGGACACGTCGTAAGCTCCTCCTGCCGGTTTCTTTCCACCAATAGACGGTGGAGGGCCGTTAACTCAACCAAATAACAGCGAGGGGTGGGACTCAATTCTCTTAGGAACCTCCGGTGCTATGGCTGCTGCGGCCCCGAATCCGCGGCTTGTGGGCTTCGTGGGCGCTGGCCGTATGGCAGAGGCCATAGCGCAGGGCCTTATCCGAGCAGGTGGGTAGCGGGCCGTGGGTGGGAGACTCCGCTAGGGGAGGAACGCACTGGACAGGCGCGAGAAGCGCGCCTGGCTCGCGCTGGGTTGGTGCAGTGAACCCACACAGCCCCTGGGCTGGGGCAGACAGCATGGTCCCGGGAGCCCCACTGTTCCTGCGGCCCCTCGTCTGGGTTGGCGGTCCTTCCACTGCAAGTGTGTGGGCCAGGCACAGCGTGGACCTGCGTGGAGCGGCCGGAGCTGCTGCAGTTCAGCGGCTAGAAGTCTAAGTGAAATGGGCTGGTCCGATGGGACTCAGGTGAGAAGAATAAAGGACATTTCGAATTTGGAAGGTTTAGAACAAAAAGTCAGACGTCTCTTTTTTTTTTTTTTTTTTAATGGATTA
>PVJX010029771.1:7224-22732 GCA_004027295.1 Dolichotis patagonum | reverse complement strand
TTCACTGCAAGAGCGTAACCAACTGATGGTGAAAATGGGGTGATAATCTGGCCTGTGTTTCAGGCTGTGCCAGGTGCACTGGTCTCTCCCAGAGACCTTGTGAGGCCCTTGATAACAGGTGGAGGTTCCAAAAGCTCAGCATCGTGCAACTGTTTTCTGGACCCCAGGTCTAGGTTGAACTGTGATGGTGAACCAAGGTATATGTTTTGTCCTAATGAGACCTGAAGTGTGCAGTTTGAGATGAGGAAAATAACACAAACCACTCCCTAACTGTGTTGCACTTGTGTATTCCCACCAGGGGCTTCCCCCAACCTTGGCATGGGAGATGCAAAGTGGAACAGGAAAAGGAGGTAAAAGTGAGAAGAACTCGGTGCTGGGGTGGAAGAGGCAGGGGAAGGCAGAGCACCTAAGTCCCCTTCTGTTTTCCAGAAGGCCATCACTGGGGTTGTTTGCCCTCTGTGGCTTAAGGATATGTACAGGCCTATCAGTGCCTCACACATGAAAGCAGGGTCGGCCAAGCTGCATGGCAAGGATTCCTCTGCTGAGGGTGAGATTTTCACAATGCACGCAGGGTAAGTGGCTGGGGACGACTTAAAATTCCTATCTAAAATGAAGAATAAGGAAAGCCTCACTGCCTCGGCATTGCTCTCCAGGGAGCTCCACAAAGTCAGCACAGAGGCAGCACCAACAGAGATGGCCATCAAGGATGAGGAAAGTGAGGGGCTCAAGAAGGCACCCCTGGAGTGACACTGAACTGCCTCCAGTGACTGGCAAATCTTTTTTTTTTTTTGCATTGTTTGTAGAGTAATTATTCCCTTACATTAAAATCTATAAAACTCATAAACACTTATAGCCTTGCAGTGAGAAAATCAGTCCTGATTGTTAAATTTGTGTGTGCGTGTAGCAGATGGCATAGTGGGACTGCTGCTCAGATCCTTTGTTGTGGTCCTGCTTCTGGGGGAGCCAGTGTGGCCACCTTGTCCTTGATAGCCTGGATAACCAGTTTCTGTGATCAAACGTACCTTTGGGTTTGGCATTTATAGACTCCTATCACTTAGCCCAACAATCCATGGAAACAGAGTTTTTGTCTTGTCTTATCATCATGGGACAGATGAGGAAATGGAGCTCAAAGAATATAAGTAACCTGGCCAAATACACAAAGCCACATATCTATAGCCTCAAGTTAGAGATTTAATTAAGGACCCTGAGACTCTAAAGCATCTTAACCAAAACACTGCCCCACTGTAGAGTATAGAGATATAGGGCCATACAGACCTTGTTGCCTGCTGTGACAGCTGACTTCTAAAGCTGGGCCATCAGAATTTGGGGGAAATGTGCACCTCCGTGTCCCCATGTATAGGAAGTGGCTGAAGTAGGAGATTGATCACATGTGTGGAGCTAAAGCAAGGCCAGGCCTGTGAACATGGAGAGCCCAAAGTGAGCCACATACACAAGCTCTTCCAGCTCTGGAAGGCAAAGTGCCCAGGTGAGTCAGACAAATAAGCTCCTAGGCAGGGGGGTCAAAATTGACATCAACCCCCTGAGTGGAGAAATGGGCTAAGGTGGTTGAGCAGTTCCTTTCCTGCCATCTGGAGAGAGGGCACCACCCAATCCCTGCTTTGTGTGTCTTGCCTTTATTTCTTCACCTTTTCACTGCCCTTCATGGTCCTCACTCCAGGACGTTTGAAATCTGCATGGGTCATGGCACCTAGATTACTGATGTTCCGCATGGAACGCGGGTGTCTGAGGCACATCCCTCTGCCTCAGCTACTGTGAGACACTTTGGCTTCCTGTGCTCATGGAATGGGAATGGCCACAGCTTAATGACCCAGCACTACAAAAAGAGGAAGCTATTCAAAGGGCTCTGTGCTCTCTAGGTCCCACTCACTTTCATGCTCCATAACACCGACATGCCTCTAACATGCATCGTGTCCCCTGTGTTAAGCAAAGACTCAGCTGTGAGTGTCTTCAGACTGTAAGAGAGGACAAGGAGCCAACCCTGTGAGCACAAGAAGATATACACAACCCTGCAGGAAAGGCTGAGATTGAGAAGGCAGGGTGAGCTCAGCAGGGTGGTGGGTGTTCAATGAGCATGCTGCGGTGGGAGTGGGGCACAGCTGGGAAAGGATGAGATGAAAATGACTCGTGGGCCTCCTTCCTGGATTTCTGGAGTCAGGAAAACATACACCTGTTTTGACTGCTCCTTATACCATGTGATGACTTGGAGCCTCCCCCGGGCACTCTGCCATGCGTAACTTCAAGTCAGCTCTCAAGGTATGAAGCCTTGGGGTGTACTTTTGCTCTTCTGGTCCTGTAGTTTTTTTTTCTTCCCATGGTAAACTAATATCAGAGGTAGTGAGTGAGCCAGTGAAGGGCAGGTGTCAGGAGCAGTCAGCAGCAACTGTGTTTTGGGCACTTTAGATTTGGAGATGTTGGTCAAGTGGAAGCCCAGGGCCTGAATTCAGACCCTGGCAGGATTGGGGTGGGGAGGTACAGGCAGGTCCAAAGAGTGCACATGAGGGCTGGGGAACAGGCCAATTCTTGGCAGCAACCTGCACTGAGCTTGGCTTGGGGTCTTCTGCTCCCTTGATCTCCAGGCAAGAAAGGTGTCCCTATGTCTTCAACAGTGGAAACCCATGCCTGCTTCCATTTATACAACTGGATGTTGAGTGTATGGTTTTGTACCAAAGACTGTCAGGCTACTCTTAGTAAAAAGAGTGACTTCACATGGGCCTGCAATAGTCCTGTGAGTGACTAAAAGAAGGATTACAAACTTTGACATCTCTGCCTCTGAATCATCTTCTGTGGCAGTCCCATTGGATTCTCTGAGTCATTCTGTCTGTGGCTCCACAGGTCTGATCCATAAATATCTTGTGAGGAGTGGAAACCCATAGGCAACTTTCTTTCTGTCTTCCTTTGTTTCTTTCTTTGCTTTCTTTCTTTGGTCTCACTACGCAGTTCAATCTGTAGCTCAGGCTGACTTCACACTCCTGGTGATCCTCCTGCTCAACCTCCCAAGTGCTGGGATTACAGGTGAGCACAGCTGCACCCTGCAACAGTATCTTCCTATCACTCCTTCAGGAGAGGGCACCCCGACAGTCCTGAGGTGATGATCAGCCAGACCACCTTTGCCCAAGACTGCCTGACAATTCACACTTTTGGTTCCCTTGTCTCTGTAATCTGGGTGCTCACGTCAGCTCTCAAAGACAGGCTGCAAACACTGGTCCACTTGTCTCCCCAGTGTAGCTAGACACTGGAAACTGATTAAAGTTTCTTTGCTGCCTTTCACCTTTCCTGCTTTCACCTCAGTCCTGCTTTATTGGAATCCCAGACTCAGGCCATCAATCTATGTCTCTGGTAACAGCTTCCCTCCTGTTTGGAGGCTGTCCTACCTGTAATTCTTGCTACAAGAGTGATAACCTCATTCTTCAGGTTTAGGCAGATGATTCAGTGTGTTCAGTAAACTTATGGCTCAGCAGAAAATGTATAAATAAGAACATATATGAAAGAGTTTTGCCCTAGAATAAATTACTGTACCATTATGGTGATAGTCTAACATGGTGGAAGGCCAAAGTGGGAATGCCTACCACTTTCTGCTTCTTCTTCAGCCCTAATTGCAACTCCCCTTTCTGTTTGCACACACAGAGAATTCTAATTGGTTCCTCATACGTCATCAATATCTGTCTCATGCACCACTTCAATCAGAGGTCATGGAACTCTTTCCCTCTCTATATCTGGTGGAAGGAGACAGCCCAGCCACCATGGGTTGTGTGCTCCTTTCCATGTCCTCAACTCAATAAAACTTTATTTTGTGCTTTTGTTTCTCTATTGTGCCAAAATAATCTAACATTATGGTGCCTTGAGACTCAGATGGCAGAGTGCGTTAGCTCCTGGGAATCACTCCCAGTTCCGGCTACCCTGCCTATGAACCACCTATTTTTTCCTCTGGGGCTGTTGACTTGCTGTTGCTAATCAGCACAACAGCAACCTTCCTAACTCATCACAGGTGAGCTGCCATCTGGGGTTTTCTGTTTCCATTCCTAAAATTCTCACGCTTCTGTCAGAAAACCTATCCTTGCTGTCCCTGGACAGAGATAGCAGTTTTCATGCTCCTTAGGCTATACAGCCTGAGGCAAAACTATTATTTTTTGTTTCCTGGGATCCGTCCTATATGCTTCAGTGATAGTCCACTGAGATGAGAATGAGTGTTGAGACCTTTGCGTCACACTTTCAAAACAGGTGATGACTTGTTTTGATAGGTGTGATCTAGGACAGCTTCCACGTTCCTCGTTCCTTGGGGGAGAGCTAAAGCTCTTAGGTCCTAAGGTGAAGTTGTTCTATCAGCTCACTTATAATTCCATCATGGGGACCATTTCCTGCCCCCCCAAAAAAAGCACACTTATGGGTGCCTGGTTCATAACCTTGGTGCTCTTGGCCTAAAGAAAGCTATAGAAAACCAAAAAGCAGGTATTTTATTTATACTTTTGTCACAATGGTGGAAAGTTGGCAGAAACCCTTCATTTTTACTTTGGGTTACTATTTAACCCTTCATCTTCACTTTGAAGATGTGTCCTCCTCTCACTCTGTCTTGTATGATGGCCCAAATACTTCTGGCTCACTCTGCTCCACCAGCAACTCTCCCTCCCTCCCCACCAGACTCCTTAGATGATGCATCTCTTGTCTTTATGGCTCCTCCCCTGTATCTCCAAGACCAAGACCGCAGCTTTCTCAGCCAGAGGTTTCTGTGCCCCCTGCACCATCATCTCCCTGTTCTTCACACCCAGTGGCCTCTAATCCTTCCCTTAGTTTCTCTCCCCAATCTCAAATTTCTCAATCCCCTCCACCATGCACCATATATTCCATCAGATGGCTCTTTTTATCCCCTACTCCTACATTGCTATTTTCCGTGCCGCTAACCATACTTGGTTTTGCATGTTTCAGTCACCTAACAGACCACATGGTTCTCAGCAGCCATCTTGCTGCAGCTCATGTGGAGGACAGCTGCCATCTTGCAGCCCTCCACCATGTAATAGTGTGCCACCATCTGGCGGTCCTTCATTATGGGACCAGCAGCAGCCATCTAGTTGTGGGTCTCATGGTAATGAGTCACCATCTTGTGTTTCCCTGTCGCATGGTGAGGAGCCATTTTATAGTCAGTCACTCAGTAATTGCCCACAGATGCCTGCTGGGCAGTTGGCTGCTCGGTGGTGGCCATCTACACCTCCCACTCCATAGCCTTCTCAGCCTCAGTCCCTATTCCTGCTTCAGGAAAAGGGTAGTCCCAAGGGACTAGTTCATATTCATGTTCTTTGTTTCCTTCACTGACCTATCTCAGAGTAACCATAAATTAGGTTCCTTTCTGCTATTCTTATTTCAAGAGATCTCTATTAATTAATCTACAAAAAGGTTCACACTAGTCTATTTATTATAGTTCAAATTGGCCAGATATATTTGAGTGCACTCTAAGTTTGTAAGAAGTTTGTCAGTCTATATATCATTGCAGTTCATCCAGTCTGTTTATATTGTACAGATTGTCTGTCCATGTTTGTCCATTTTTCTGCCTTGTAAATAGCTGCTCCTTTTTATTTGAGCTTAACAATCTTTTTTTCCTTTTTCATCTGCATTTTCAGACCATTTAATCAAGGTACTTGGGTTATAGATTTAAAGAACATACTGCCAGCTGGTCAAAATGATGTTAAAACTGGGTAAACAAAATCCCATGGGGTGAGGAGACATTGGACAAGACTTCAATTGATGAATAAGAAAGTGGATACCTGGTAACTTTAACCAGCTCTTGTTCATTAATCAGAGTCCCCAATAATCTCCATAGTCTTATGGGAGACACCCCAACTAAAGTTCATATGACTAAGATGATTCATTGTTGCTGATCTGATGGTATATTTATGCCTTAAAATATAAAATTGGGGTTGTTTATGATGATAAATATTTTCTTTCCAATCCAGACATCTGCCTTTTTCTTGTGCTCCAGCCAAGAGATTCAAATTAAATCAACATGAGGTTGTCAGTCAAATGATAATTTTTAATCAAAAATTTGTTATGTTATTTATCAACAAAAGGACCTAAGAGCCAATGAGTTACAAATACTATAAGCTAAAGCAGTTCCTTAACTTAACTGTCAGCCCTACTGCTCATGCTTTGATTGTACATGCTTTATACTTTGATTATGCATGCTTTGATTAAAGTTTATTCTTGCCTAAAAGGTGCCAAACCCCAAGGCATCATAACAAATATACTAAATTCCTTTTACTGAGATCCACCAGATTTTTTCCAGAAAAAGGTTATATGATGCATATTGGGGCCATAATTAACTATACTGAACTGTCCTTAAATGACACCACAGCTCAACTCGCTCCTAAATAAAAAGATAAAATTTATAAAACAGGCTATCCTCCAAAATCAGATGACAGTAGACATTCTAACAGCACAGGAGGTACTTATACAACTAACATCTAACTGTATGTATAACAAATGAATGATGTATCAGTTTCTAAAATTACCTGGACCTTATCCTTGTCTTCCTAATTGGAAGCCATTACTAAAGTTATATTCATAAATATCCCATTGATTCTATTATTTGACCCCGCATACTTAACTGAGTCTTTGCCTTTGTCTCTGTCATACTTAAAGCTGTAAACCTACCCAATATGAAAATGCCTGCTATCTACTGAGGGCCACTAGTTAAAAGCTTTGCAGAGTATCCCTGTCTGCCATTCAACAACTTCAACCCCCATCAGCCTGAAGAAGTCAGATCGTTACCACTCATTATCCCTCTGGCAGTTTGGGTTACTTCTTCAGAGAAAAAAAATGCTACAGGCAGCTAAGTCAGTTAAAAATATTATAGGCAGTCAGACAGGGCTAGGGCCTCAAAGTAGCCAGCATAGAGAACCCAATGTCTTATGACTGTGGAAGAAACAGACACCTTCCTCTGTGGGACAGATCCCAAGATAAAAGGCTAAACTTGGCCCTCAAATCCCACAGGGAGACCTTCTTAATATGGCTTTTCATGTTTTCAACAACAGACAAAAATCAAAAAGAAAAATAATCTGATCTTTAGCAGTGACACTTGGAGCTCTAAGACAGGTAAACCAAGACAAGGTGGAGCTGCCCAAGCCCCTCCTGGACCATGCTTCAAGTGTGACAAAAAGGATGGTGGGCAAGAGAATGTCCCTTCTACAATCCCAAGGGACATTAGAAGAGCAACCATCCTAGCCACCAGAGAGCGGGTAAACCATCTTCTAAATCTTTGCCCTCACAAGAGATCTCATCACCACTGCATTCATCACTGGCTTATCTGCTTGGACTTGCTGCTGAAGATTTATGGGGCTTGGGGCCCACAGCCCCCCATTAAAGTATCCTTCTCAGATCCTCAAGTCCCACTGGAGGTCTCAGGTAAGACATTCTCTGTACTTGTAGACATAGAGGCCATATATAGGGTTCTTCCTGAATTTTCAGGCCATTGTATTAAGTCCTCAGTCTTTATAGTGAATGTTGATAGCAAACCTACACAGCCCCTGCATACAGGGCCTGTTCCATGCATATTCCAGACTCTCTTCCTTACCCATAGCTTTCTAGTATTTCCAACATGTCCCACACCCCTTTTAGGTAGAGATCTTCTTCAAAAGCTTAACTTTACCTTCTCCCTCCTCACAGCTCTAATCCTCCAAACACCCTCACAATGCACTGCAAAGCCATCCCCTCGTCTCCCTTCTTCTCTGGTCAATCCCATAGTTTGACATACCTCCAAACCCACCCGTGTTACCCATGCCATGCCTATTTTAATTCAACTCAGGGATCCTTCAATTTTTCCTTGCATTCCCCAATATCCTATGGCTCCCAAACATTTATGGGGACTTAAACCTATAATCAAGAATCTTTTATTTTATTTTAATTTTTTTAAACTGTGGAACATGTCCTTTATGTTTCTTTAAATGCCATCTGAATGGTGGATGTATAAAGCAACAACAGAAATTACAAAATGTTGTCTGAGTGATCTGAGAGCTTGAAACAAGGTTCTGTGTATAAGCTGAATAAGAAGATGTTCAATTAATAGTGCACACCATGTAACTTGAAAAAAATCTTCAATTGGAATTTTTGTGTAAACCTTACTAGACATGCAACTCAGAGACCATCAAGCGTCTTTTAGATAACAGTTTTCTTAAATGTACCCATTCACCCTACAATACTCCCATTCTTCTGGTACTCAAGCCTAATGGGTCCTATAATGTGATACAAGACCATAGGATAATCAATGATGCTGTTACCCCAATTCACCTAATGGTGCTAAACCCTTGTATGTTCTCTCATATCCCTCCCTCCACCACTCATTTCATAATCCTAGATCTTAAAAATGCCTTTTTTTAAAATCATCCCCTCTACACCCTGATTGTCAGGATTCCTTTGTGTTTATGTAGAATGACCCAGACACGGTAAGGTCTCAACAACTTACATCTGTCATCTGTCTGTCATCTCTATAGCAAAACCTCTTCTCAGGGACACGTACCATCCCCTTCCTTTCCTACTCATCAGTTTCACAGACACACCCCTGGTCAGGACTGGCAGATAGATTTTACAAACATATCCTGCCACAAAACTCTCAAATATCTTTTCACCTTTGTTTGTACTTTTTCAGGATAGATAAAAGCCTTTCCCACAACCAGGGAGACTACTGATGTAGTTACTAAACTTCTGGTACAGGAAATCATCCCAAGGTTTGGTTTACCTAAGAGTATTCAGTCAGATAATGATCCAGCCTTTATTTCTCAGATCTCTCAACAGGACTACAACTAAAATGGAGTGGCCCCTGCCTGCACTTCCTTGGACCTTCAACGGTGGTCAAGGTTGCTGGACTGCCATCCTGGTTCCATATTACTCAAGCTAAGCAGTGCCCTCCTAACCCTAACTCCCCTGACTCTAAACATTCTGAGTGGTCATCTCATCTCCTATCTCTCATCTCCATCTCACCAAGGCCCCATAACCACAATTTTCAGGTGAGGTCATGCTTTGTTATCCTATTTGGTTCCTGATCCTGTACATTTTATGAGTTAATTTTTTCACTATAACTATGTTAGTTCTCTCTAACCTCAGCTGTGGAGTTAAACATGAGACTCTTTTAGGTCTAAGATCTCATCTTAGGTCTAAGATCTGTGTAACTTATAGTTACCATGGCCCTCCTCACTCCTACTCTATAATTTCCCAGACATAATTCAATCATCAGGCCTTATATTTCTCATGCTTCTTATTCTTTCCAGCTCAACAACTAAAACAATGACAAGTCCTACCTACACTTTTAACTTTTACCCTTTCAGATGGGGGAATAATTACCTCTTGTAACTCCACCCCTCTCAACTCCATGCTTATTTTACAGATTCTTCCTCACCATGGCCCTGATGGAATGACACATTTGGATCAAGGGCACTTTTCCTTCTACCTTCCCTGGGTCCTTTAATTATGATAATGATCTGCCTCCTCATAGCACCTTGTGGTTTTTATTTCTCCAATCTAGGATGTGAGTGTTCACCAATGATTAATTCTTTGTCTTGGCTGAAACACCTGGTACCACCTTCTACATGGGCATCAACTGTCATCACTTTAACCTTCCTAAACCCCAATATGGCACCCCTTTCAGCAGGAAGTATTAAGAGAGAGACTTCGCCCTTTTCCTAACAATAAAAAATGGGAATGAAAGAGTTTTGCCCTAGAATAAATTACTGTACCATTATGGTGGTAGTCTAATATGGTGGAAGGCCAAAGTGGGAATGCCTACCACTTCCTGCTTTTTCTTCAGCCCTAATTGTACCTCCACATCCTGTTTGCATGTACAGAGGATTCCAATCAGTTCCTCACACATCATCAATATCTGCCCCATGCATCACTTCAATCACAGGTCATATAACTCTCTCTCTCTGTATCTGGTCGAAGGAGACAGCCCAGCCACCAGCCACCATGGGTTGAGTGCTCCTTTCCATGTCCTTGACTCAATAAAACTGTTCATTTTGTACTTTTTCTTCTCTATTGTGCCAGAATGCTCTAACAATATGGACAATTTTTTCTCTTGCTATTAGACTTACTTACACATGTTAGAAAGTGAGGAATTTTCTAGGAAACTCTAGCTAGTTTGGCATAAGGATAACTTTTCCAGTCACCCCTGAAATATCCAGAACGTAGGTGGCTTGGCACAAGCATGTCATGTCACCAACTCCAGCACTTAGTGTCCTTTGATTATTCCACTGAATTGTTGCTTCCACTCAATCTCTTGTCTGTTTTTCAGGAGTCTCTGCCTCTTAGTCTCTTACTTTCTAAGCTCCTGAGCTCTGAAATCTGTGGGCTTATCTGTCTCATGTTGCTCTCCACACTTTTGTGAGGTTGCCTAAAGGTGTGAGTCCTAGGGAAGACTGGTGTAGCATAGGAGGACATGATCAACTGCTCATGCATGCAGCACATTTCCACAAACACCTTCTCACGGGTAGACTCCCAGTGGAAAACAAACATGACTTGAACAATGATGAAAGCACCTGCAAGGTGCTATGGAGTCGGGAGGAGAACTTGAGTGGTTTCCAGTTCACTGCCTCTATGAACATGTGCAGCACTGCTGAGTTTGGGGTTAAAAGTTGGCTCAGTCCAGCTTCCCTCTTTGATTGTCCAGCCCTCATACCCTCCTCTTCTGCCACAGCCCATCTTCTGGGCATCAAGCCTCCCTCTGGTTTTACTTTGGGGTGAGCCTTGTTCACACCCTGAGATTCCTCTGGGCTTGAGTTCCTGGTCTCATTCTTCCACCTGGAGTGCACATGACCACAGCTGGCCAGTCAGAGCTAATCAGAGCCTCTGGTGGAGGCTTTTCTCTGATCTGTTTTCTTCACTGCTGTGTAGGGTGAGAATTACTGCTGCCTGTCTTGCAGATTTGGGACCTGGTCCTGCCACCATGGCACTTAGCATGGAGGACAGTGCAGAAGAGAGGCAGACAGGGACAAGTAGATGGATGTGGCCAGTCTTGAGCCTGTAGGACTGTTTACTGTTGAAGTGTGCATTTTAGTTGGGATATAGAGTCCTAACAAACCTAAGTTTGAACTTGTACAAGTCATCTGTAATTCAGCCTCAGTTTCCTCATCTATTGTTTGGAAGACTTAAATGAGATAGCGCACACACACACACACACACACACAATGTATAACTGCTATTAGTGATACAGGAATTTTACAGTGGTATCTCGGCTCATGAACTTGATTCCTTGTATGATTCTGGTTGCAAATCAAGTTGGATGAAAACCAAATCAAATTTGGTGGTTAGGGTCAATGTTGACTTACGGGGAGATTTGATTTGGTTCTCATCCAATTCTGTTTGTATAATGGTTGATACATTGTGTCACCTTAGAAGTTTAAAAGCTTAACTACCTAACTCAGCAGTTGTACATCCTGGGGTGTAAAGGACATGCCCTAGGGTGGCTGTTTGCTATCCAAGGTATTGTAATAGTTGATTCACTGTATCGACTTAAGAAGTTTAAAAGTTTAAGTGGCTCAGCAGGGGGCCAGGGCCTTCACTTTGTAAACATCCTGAGTCTGTGCAATGTGGGAAACCTCCCTGTGGGAAACCTCTGTAAGAGACTTGTGACTGACCTTGGTTTGATAATAGTAGCCATCGTATCAGTTTAGTTTCTGTTTCTGCACAATGCAGTTTTCTGCTTCTGAGCTAGGCTTCTGTTTCTTCATATCTTGTCTATTTCCCAAAGTTCCCAAATCCATGTGCCTCCCTAAATTAGGCTAAGACAACCTATCATTACCTAGTTACTTGCTGACATCAAGAGGCTTCACCCCTTCATTCTCCATACTCTATAAAAACCCAACATTTTCTGCCAATAAACAAGACTTGATCAGAATCCTGTCTTGTCTCCATTTCTTGTGTCTCTTGTCCCTATCTCATCCCCACTCCCCCTCTAGAGTCTTCATTGACTTTACCCGCTGGTTGGGACAGTGCAAGAGGAGGGCATGGAGACAGTGAGTGCTACACCTGCCCCATGGTGGGTAGCCTGCTTACAGTACAAGGGAGAAAAAGAGGCTTGTTCTCCTTTTATGCTTTTGTTGCTTCTTGCTGTCTTCTGCCACCATGAACTAGAAAAGTAACTAAGAGTGCAACCAGAGTTGTGGAGAGAATTGAGTTCATGAACTAAGCTAGCACTGTGAAAGTATTGGTGAAGGGTACAGGATTTTTTGCTCTGCAAATAGTTTTTGGTACACACATGCACTCCGAGTCTTCCAGCCTTGATGGGCCCTCTAAGGATACACAGGGACAGGAGATCACTGCTCCAGAGTTGGCTGCCTTAGCAGGGCAACCTGTATTCTCTGCTCCCCTTCTGGGCTGTTTGGTTCTTTCCCTCAGGCCACAGTTTGGTGTTGCAGTTTCCCCAGATCATTCCCACCTTACCTAACTGGCCTGGACACAGGTTGCTTCCGAGCAGGACCTACATCCTCTATTTTTCTAATCCTCAAACTTGCTCAGGAGGCAGGGTGTTTGGAGACAGGTAGGCCACAAAAGCTGGGGGCACCTTTCCCAATAAGGAACTATGATTACCAATTACTCATGTGGAATAAAATCACAACCACCCACACATTTCTAAGAGGGAAAAAAACTACATGACAGCTGTTCAATTTTTTACTCTTAATATTTCCCTACTATTTATTAATTCATATTGTTGCTGAATACTAACTGAATTGCTGCTTCTGAACAGTTCTGAATTGTGAACTCCTAAAAGCAGAGAGATTGGCAGGAGCCAGTGATTTTAAGTTGTGAAAAAAAATTAAGCATGAAGTTATAAGATCTATTATCTTATTTTATTTTAACAAATTATAAGGTAATTTCCTGGAAACCACTGCCCCTTAACATGGCATGCCTCATTGGCACTTTTCATTTTGATCCTGTGGACTGAATCCAGAGTCACTCTGCATTGAGCTACATTCTTAGCCAGTTATATTTTTTATATCAGATGGGGTCTTGTTAAGTTGCCCACACTGGTCATGAAATTAAGTTTGTTTGTTTGTTTGTTTGTTTTGGCCATGAACTTTTGATGGTCCTGCTACAGTCATTTGAGTAGCTTGTATTACTGGCATGTGCCATGACACCAAGCCTCAGATTTATTTTTTCTTTTTTCTTTTTTTTTTAAATTTTATTTAAAGAGAAAAAACAAAACAAAACAGAATAAAGGGTAGCAACAATACAGAATTCCAAGGAAAAAAGGAAAAGAACAACAACAAAAAAACCCAAGAAATTATTACTTGACAAATTACATACTGACTTCTTGGAAATAGTTGTTCAAATTACAAAGTTAAAACTTGTAAAGTAGACATTCAAACAATGAGACTGTTAACAGTTCTGCTCTGCAATCTGACAAAAATAGCAATATGGTCATCCATCTTACCCACTCAAATATACATGCAATTATAACAAAAGGGTAAAATTAAACACATCAAAACAGAGCAAAGTGGATCACAAGAAAGCAATGTAAGAGACAAAAATTTCAAACCTAGACAATCAGAGATATTCACTCTCTATCATATTGACTCTTGTTTTCTTCCAAATACTTCTCCATATTGTCACATACAGGGAATTCATATGAAACAATGTAGTATGGAATTGATCTGAGTAGGTTGAGGAGGGCATTTCAGGTCTTCAAGACCAGACATTAGGGAAGCCAAGAATGGCTGTCATAGTATCTCTCATTCTCCTCAAAACAGCTGTCCATACCTTCATATGTGTTGAACTTAAACAAGACAAAGCAAGCTAAAATCACTTTGAACAAAAAGTGATAGTTTTACTGGATTTCAAATCATGACATTATGGCATCAGCACTGGGTATTGTAGTGTCTCTTTTTCTTCAAAGCAGTTGTTCATTGCAACATGTGTTATATAGTTGGTTCTCATAAACTGTTTATAGGCTCTACACATGCATGAGTCTCTACATGTATATCTATCATTTCTGTATTAGCGGGAAAAACAAAACAAAGCAAGACAAAACAAAACTTCCCAGAAAAGCATGAAGCAAAAAATGTCATATAAAATTGCAATATAAGGTGATCTACAATGGTTACCATGATGTCTCAGTGGTGTATAACAACATTAATAAAAACGAAGCATTGGAGACATTATAACACTTTAAAAGCAAGTAATAATCAAACCAGAGTGGGTATCCTAGTGAATCTTGTCATCTTCAGTGTAGTTGCCTATACTCTTAGACTTGATGCTATCAATCATAACAGATTTAAATAAAATCAGTCAATACAAAGTAGCAATCTAACAACCCAGATTCAAATAAGATCAGTCATAATAAGACAGTGTAAGTTATAAAGTGCTTCAGATTAAGTTGATAGGAAAGTTAGGGATGATTACCATAATATGTCCTCTTATTTTTGGGATAGCTGACCATGTCCTCAAGTCTAGTGTAAGTGGACAAACTGTGGAACAGCACGTAATCCATCCAAGCAGAGTGGTGAGAATAATGTAAATTTTAAATCTTGTTACCCAATTAACAATATCCTCTGCCTCCCTTTTTTAGACAATTCCTTCCCTTTCACTCCCATGGGGTGCACTGCTTGTTTTGGGTCCCACTGCCTCCTATATAGAGCATCTCAATGGACCCTATCTCCTGATCTACTCTGCCTGTGTTTCTCTCTGTTAGTATTTCGAGGCCCTCTATACTAGAGATTATAGCCAATCTTCTCTCCCTCGTTTCTGCTATTCTATCTGCCTGCCATTGATAGTCTATTTTTCTCTTCCACTCCACTATCTGCCTCGTTCACTGAGGCCTCTCTGCCACTGTTCCTGAAATGCTCGTATTCTTGTTCTCTCTCCCTAGAATGTCCTTCAGTATTTTTTGTAGTGTTAGACTGGTGGTCACGAATCCTCCTAGTTCCTCTTTGTCATGGAAGCATCTTGTTTCTCCATTATTTCTAGAAAGAGTTTTGCAGGATACATCAATCTGGGCTGGAGATTGTTCTCCTTCAGGGCTTGAATTACTTCACTCCAAGCTCTTCTTGACCTGATGGTCTGCGTCGAGAAGTCTGCCATGATTTTGATGGGTTTTCCTTTATAAGTGATCTGTTTCTTTTCTCTAATGGCTTTTAATATTCTGTTCTTATATTGAATTTCTGGGATCTTGATTATTATGTGTCTGGGTGTAGTTCTGTTTTGGTTGTAGGTGGCTGGAGTTTTGTATGCTTCATACCTCTGCATATCATTTCTTTTTTCTATGCTTGGGAAATTTTCCTTAATAATTTCTGTGAATAGCCTTTATAATTCCTTTGTTTTGATTCCTGCTTCTTCATTCACATACTTTATTCTTAAGTTATAGATCCTCTTGTCATCTTCCAGTCTTTGTATCTTTACTGCCTGCTCCCTTGTTATTTTTAAGAGATCTTCCCTTTCATGACCCCACATTGCAAGCCTGTGTTCAATTTTTGATAATCTATCTTTGGTTTCTTTCAAGCAGTTTTGCCAGCTTTCT